>PVIH01027773.1:0-16357 GCA_004025045.1 Sigmodon hispidus | reverse complement strand
ATTTTATTGAAAACATTATCTGTGCCTTTGAGCTGGTATTCTTCTCCTTCTTCTATTCCTATTATTCTCAAATTAGGTCTTTTCATGGTGTCCCAGATTTCCTGAACATTTTGAGTTATGGCTTTTTTAGTTTTACTATTTTCTTTGACTGATATATCTATTTGAGCTACGGAGTCTTCCACTTCAGAGATTCTATCTTCCATCTCTGGAACTCTGTTTGTTTTGCTTGTATCTGTGGTTCCAGCTTTTTTCTTCAGGTTTTCTATTTCCATCTTTGCCTCATTTTGTGCCTTTTTTATTGCTTCTATTTCAGCATTTAGTTCAGCTTTTAGTTCAGCTTTTAGTTCCTGGCATGTTTCTTTCATAGATTTGTTCATCTCTTCCAATTTTTTGTTTGTATTTTCTTCTATTTCTTTAAGGCTTTTTTTCATATCATCTTTTAGAGCTTCGATGATCATCAAAAAGGAATTTTTGGTGTTGCTTCCTTCTGTTTCCTCTTCATTGCTCAGTTCAGGTCTTGTATTTGTAAGATCGCCACTCTCTTCTGGAGTTACCATGTTGTCCTTTGTATTATTATGTAATTTTTTGCACTGAAGTTTGCCCATGGTTTCAGTGGTTCACGATTAGATGGCTCCTGGTCAGTTGTGGCACTCGGGTTTGTGTGCCTCCTGTCACTTCTCTGGTCAAGGTCTGAGTCTGTCCTTCAGAGACCCCTGCAGATGTTGGCTCGCTCAGTTCGAGGTGGTGGTGGGTAGCCGTGCAACTTCCCTCAGCCGGAGCTGAGGGTATGGTGACCTGCAGAGTTTATCCGCCCCTGCTCCAGAGTGAGCTGGGACTCTGCAGAGAGCACTTGGTCCCGGGAGCAGAACCGGAAGCTATAGGCGCATTTGATATTTTTAAATCCTTTGATTTTTCATTTTGTCAGATTACTTACTGTTTACTTTCATTACCTCTAGAATTTGAGTGACATTTAGAAATTTCTTCCTGCTAGTATGCCTAAAGAAGACCTGTTTGTTTTCATCAAGAAGTTGTGTGATTCAAATTTTTGCTTAAATCTTTAACTCAAATTATTAGTTACTCTATACATGGCATGTTGTATGGATCTACTTTAAGTTTTTTTCTACAAGTCTCACTCTGTGCATTGCATATCTGTCTTTCCTTTAGTTGTTTCTCTTTGTAACCTTTTTTTTAAAGAAAAATCTGCTTTATGTATATGGGGTTTTTGCCTGTCTATAGATCTGTATAGCATGTGGTGGACTGAAGGAAATAGCAGACAGTGGGAAGTCAGATAAAAATTCTGGGTGCATGCCTTCTCAAAGATCAGCCAGTGCTCTTAACTGCCAAGCCTGTGTTGACTTCTATTTCTAAGCTTTCTAATGCATCTCATTTGAC
Organism: Sigmodon hispidus; assembly: GCA_004025045.1. Lineage (NCBI taxonomy): Eukaryota > Metazoa > Chordata > Mammalia > Rodentia > Cricetidae > Sigmodon > Sigmodon hispidus. The sequence continues at coordinate 14,965 of PVIH01027773.1, read as the reverse complement.
TGTTTGTCTATTCTCATAGCAGTGACAAGATGCATTAATTACAGAAATTCTCTAGAAAGTTTTAAGTTTTATGGTGTGGTATCAGGAGCCCCTTCTCAAGTATCTGCCTTTTCTCTGAGCTATTCTTATATATTATTTCATGTATGAACTTTACCATAAGGCTTTATCTCTCAGTAAAATGTAGATATTTTTTGAAATTGAATTAAATATATACATCAACTTAGAGAGAACTATTGTTTAATGTTGAGTTTGTCAAGGAAAAGTCAAATTTAAATAGCATGTTTTTGAAATTGAATTAAATTTATAATCAGCTTATAGAGAATTTTTTAATGTTGAGTTTATCAAGGAAAAGTCAAATTTAAATGGCATTGCTCCACAACCCTAATAATGGAATGTGGAGTCCTTACTCATTCATATCAAACACATCCACAAAGGAATTTTGAACCAAAATACTGAACTATTCACAGATATTCCTAGGAACATGATGACCTTGTAATAGAGCACAAAGAGCAAATTTTTGAATACATTTCACTAACATTTGTAACAGTGTGTGAAATCAGCTGCTTTGTTTCATGAGACTGCACAGTCCCGTTTTTTCCAAGACTGTAACTTTTTCTTCACACAAAAGAAAGTTCTTCATAAATAAGATGTACTTTAACTCTCTTGCACCTTGAGCTATAACAGATCATCATCATTTTAAGACCCTAGGATATATTTTTTAGGACTGCATGAATGTTGTGTCCCTGAGATTGCAGTCCTGGAAGCTTCAAGAAAATGTAACACTTCTTTGTTCTTAACCATGATAATTTTATCTTAGTCATCAAGTTATCTTATCCAAGGACAATGGCATAAAGTGTATGTGATGCAGTAGAAAAGTACCATATCAGGTAGGTGATAAGCAATAGTAATTCGGTTTTCTGATGGTTTTAATACTTTTGCTTGGATTTTTTTTACTTTTGCTTATTCATATGATACTATATTATTTTAGAAACTATCTAATTTAATCATGCTATTTTTTGTTTACCAGTGTTATGTAGAGGATTTGTTGTTGTTCCAGTCTTTGAAGAAAAACTTAGGAGCTTTCTGGCTCTTTTATGTGTTGCAAGATTCTAAATTTCCCCTCTATTTGTTCTTTTTTTCTCTTATCATTAACAAATATTCTCATTTCTTCTATCCACGTCAATTTTTTCTTCCTCAGAGTCTGTGTGTTTCAAAGACTGTAGTTTCAAAGTTTCCATATTGCTTATTTGGCACTCATTTGATATTTATTGTAACACATATTCATAGTTCATCTTAATGAGACCCATTGTTATATGTCCATACCAATCTCTAGCTTACATGAATCATATCCACCTATGCTTTGTCACCCCAATCCCTGGCACTGATTCTAGACCCTAGAAGTCAGTATTCTATTATCAGATTGACTATTTCTTACTTTCCACATGGGAGACAATATATAGCTTTGAATTGAACATTTTGAAATTTTTGTCCTAAACTGTGCCACATTATTTTGGTTTTGCTTTCTTTTTCATATTTAGGCTTAATACATGGCTAGTGTTTCCAAATATGCTTAAGGTCAACTTTAATTTCTTAACCATCTTCCTTCATGTGTATCTTGTGCAGTTTTGGTGTCTTCATCTGCCACAAATATACTTATGGGAGTGAGACAAATCAAGGGCTAGAATGTCATTCTTTTCTCTTAATCACAATTAATTTGATGTTTTAATATTTTTATTGTACTGTTTAATAGATTTATCTTTTTCTTTAGCATATCTTATATACTCTTGAGGAAAATACTGGAAAACATGTAGCTAAGTGACCAAAATTGTTTTCTGCTCATTTACTACTCACTTCTAATGCTGTTATATCAGATACACACTACATACATGGAAGGAAGGGAAAATAGTAGCACACAAATACACACACACACACACACACAGAGAGAGAGAGAGAGACAGAGAGAGAGAGAGAGAGAGAGAGAGAGAGAGAGAGAGAGAGAGAGATCATCTTTATAACTCACTAGTCAATGTGTAATCCATGTCTATAGTAGAGGAATCTAGGGGTGACTATCTGATTCATTTATCCTCTAAATAATTTCTACTTTGCTAGCACTGGTTGCAAAGAAGAGACTGTGTGTATTTTCCCAGAACTTCTAAATATTTCTCCTCCTGATGCAGGTTCACAAAGATGGATGTCAAGAACCCAAAGACACTGTTGGATCTTGCTATACAGAGTCTGCTGAGAAGTGAATCTGCAGCTCTCCAAGCTCTGGAGGATATTCCAAGAGACCTTTTTGTTCCATTGTTCATTGCTGTCTTCAAGGGTGGGCATAAGAAGATACTGAGTGAGATCGTGAAAGTTTGGCCCTATTACTGTCTTCATACTGGGTCATTAGCTATACAGGAACATCAACATGAACTCCTGAAAGCCATGATTGAGAATTTTTCAGTAGGTCCTATACAGAACTCTACTTCTCGGTAAGAGTGTATAATAGAGAAATAGTGAAACACAGGAGGGTTTACCACAGCCTGATACTCTCCCAGAAGGAGTAAACTAATGAATGCTAAAGATTTATGTGTGAGGCTGTTGTCCTAGAACTTAATAACAAACTAAAGCTCTGTTATTGAGGGTTCCATTGATAGATTTACATAGCAGATGTTATGTAAGAGAAAGATAGGAGCTTTAACACTGGAGGAGATTTTAAGTGTATATATGTATTTTTTTACTTTTTGACTATTCTTTTGGGGGCCCCACCACCACCCAACTCCCAAATAAATAACACACAATACATGGAGGCTTATTATTAATTTTAAATGGCTTAGCTTGGTTTATTTCTTGCCAGATTTCCTTAAATTATTCTATTAACCTTATGCCTCTGGGCTTTTACCATTCTCTTCTGTAAATCTTATTCTGTGACTTGTTGAGTGACTGGGCTCCTAGTCTTCTCCTGTCTTCTCACTCATAGTTCTTCCTTTTTCCCCAAGTTTCTCCTCCTATTTATTCTCTCTGCCTGACACCCCTGCCTATCTTTTCTTCTGCCTTGCTATTAGCTATTCAGCTCTTTACTAGACCACCAGGTGTTTTAGACAGGCAAAGTAACACAGCTTCACAGAGTTAAAAAAATGCAACATAAAAGAATGCAGTACATCTTTGCATCATTAAAACAAGTGTTCAACAGTATAAAAATCTAACATATTTTAAAATAATATTCTACAACATGTAAAGGATGGAAAAAAGGAGGTCGAATGTTCATGGTAAATATTTATTGGTAGTTAGTAAAAGAAGTACCAGCTATGGATAAAAGGATTTGTTCTAATATGTCATCATTGATCATACAGTGTTTCATTATCATTTGCTATTTCTAAAATATTCTATTTCCTCTCACCCCTACAGGAGATCTAAACTGAGGATTCTAGACTTAAGGCAAGACACTGACTGTAGGATCACATGCCCTCAAGTCCGCATCAAATCACCTTTCTGTTTTCATTCTTGTTCTTATTCTGAACAGTCTATCAGGAAAATAGAAAGACAGCTTCGTTTTGTAAAGTCAGAGTCCACATTTCATTCATTCAGGCCTGTAGAATTACTGGTAGACCTCTCCCTAGATGGCTCCTTACTAGAAAAGGAATTGGTGGTTTTGCTTATCCGTAAAATTAGGGAGAGTTCATGGTCTTTGCACATATGCTGTCGAGATTTGCAAGTTGAGAAATTGTGTGCCTGCAAGTGCACCCTGAGATTTCTTGATCTCAAATGTGTTGATCAGTTGTCAATTGATAAGGGTTCATTGAGTGATATCACCAATGTCCTGTCTCAGATGGCCCACCTAGAGAGCCTTAGTCTGTTTAAAGTTACTTTTAGATCTCTGAATGGGAAAGTCTTTAAAAATTTCCTTGGTCATTTGCAACGTATGGAAAAACTTAAGGAACTCAGCTTGTCTTCATTCTGTCTCAAAAATCATCTGAACAGATTACTCAGGTAAGAGTTTGGGGCAGGCCACTGGGTTTCTTGGATAGTCTATTGAGACAGGAGATAAAACATTCTTGAATATTCCTAAACACATTAAAAGCTTTCATGTTTTTCACTTTGTCACTTCTGGGAACTTGAAACTAGAGAACTGCAAAAATTAAGCAGCCAACAATGTACAGATAAGTGCAGAAATGTAACTATGAAAAGCACTAGCCTTCTATATAGGAAGAGGATTTGAGATGGGGGAAGACGTTTTTGCTATAGCACTGACGTATATAATCATAGATGTCCATAGTTCACAATGTCAAATCACTTTACTAATATGTAATTTTCAGTGCATAAGCCATAATCATAGAGGTTGGTATTTAGGGATTGACCAAAGGAAATTTTCAGTTGCCTGCTCCTTTGATCTCTCCCCCACTAAAGAGGTGAACAGAAATCTATAACTGGTAATATTGTATGTATCAAGTGCATTAGTTTGTTTTCTCAAATTCACCTATTATAATATACTGTACACATTCTTAAGATTAAAAGAAATTGTATCTCAGTGTTGAAAACAAAACTTTCAGCCAGATATGGCAGCACACGATTTTAACCTAAGCACTCCAGAGGCAAAGACAGGTAGATTCCAAGTTCAAGGCCAATATGATCTCCATGGTGAGTTTCAGGACAGCCAAGACTATATAGTATGATCCTGTCTAAGAAAATTCCACAAGAGTCACCAACTATTAAGTAAACTAAAACATACATTAATACAAATTATGATGCATGTGAAAAGTAGTTTATTCTAGATATAAAGGTATAGTTTTCTCATTCAATCTTTATTCTTCCTAAGTTTTTGTTGTTTTCTCTCTACAGAGTCCTACCACCTTGTCTGGATTTCTTGTATCTGCCATTCTGTGATCTTTCCTTCAGAGACTTCAGATTTCTGGCCCAGAGCCCTCAGATTTCCCGCCTAAAGCTGTTGAATCTTAGTAACAACCCAATGTATTGGGATGATTTTGAGCCCTTTAATTCTCTTCTGCTAAATATGTCTGGTACTCTTCAGCATCTAGAGATAAACCATTGCCTTATAAGTGATTCTTCAATCTCTGTTCTTCTCCCTGCCCTAACTCATTGTACTCATCTCCGTGTTCTGGGCTTTGCTTCTAACCCCATCACAATGCCTATGCTTGTGAATGTCATGCATAGTTTAGTACACTTGAGGAAGCTGAAATATGTGATTTATCCTATCCCTGTCCATTGCTATGAACGATGGCATTTTCAGGGCAGTTTAGACCGACAGAAACTTGCTATTGTACAACTACAACTGAAGGCAATGCTAGAGATTGCACAAAGGAGTGATATGAACTGGATCACTTATTTAGAGTAAATTTCATAGTCCAACACAGTTTCACCTTGACATGCACTGCTTAAATACTAAAAAAATATTTTCTGGACCCATACAAGCAATATATAAAGTCCCTACATTGTAGGAAATTACACTTGGGGACTATAGGTACACAACTGATTCCTACACAGAATAATTTAGAAAAAAAAATGGACGACTAGTTTTCTATATCTCTGCCCATACTGATTAGAACAATGATTAGCCTTTTCTGTCTGTATTTGTGGAAAGGGCAGTGGTTTTTTAAGACAATGTTTTCATCCCCTACTTTATGCTGGTTTTGCTTGCTTTCATCCCCTACTTTATGCTGGTTTTGCTTAGTGCTAACATTGTATTTCCAAGTTAGTAAGAAAAAACATGTTAAGATATGCAAGCAAAGAAACCATCAGGATTTAATTCTAGGCCAGAAAAGAAAGATAGCAGAGCCTGAGGTTTCAATATAACTTTTAAGAACATAAATATAGTTACCTACTTCCTTGATATAGGCCCACTGTGAAGTTTCCACTGCTTCCCAGGAAGTTTTCAGCTGGGGATCCAGCCTGTGTCAAATGAAGTTTTAGGTGAGATTTAGAATCCTTGCCATAATATTCACCCTACTTCCTTTAGTTCTCTTACTCTACTTCCAATTCTATTAATTATGTACATTTATTTAGCTGTATAAATCATTTCATATATTATATATATTGCTTTGTCCATTAACTGTTCCCCATTTGGTATGATACATATTATATTCCAAAATATAATTATAAATTCAGTTTGCATATGCCAGACTTACTTAGAAATGGTGTATGTAAAGTATATAATTAACAGTTTACAAAGGACTAAGGAAATGCCTCATTTGTCTGTTTGCTTACCATACAAGCATGCTTGTGCTCAGACCTCAACTTAGCATTTGTGTAAAAAAGCTGAGCATCAAAGTGAACACTTGTAAATTTTGTACTGAAAAAGTAGAGGAAGGAAGAACCTTGAGGCTATGTGGCCAGACATTCTAGGAAATTGGTGGATTCTAGGTTCAGTGAGAGATCCTACCTCAGAAAATATGTGTAGAAGAAAAAAACCTGATACTGATTTTTGACGTGCATATATTAGCACACTACACACACACAAAGTGCATGCACCTTTTCTCACATATCAACATGGACACATAAAAGTATTACTTGTATTAATTTCTTGACACACATACTCCATTGCAAAGACATGGTAAAGATACAAAATCATTTGTTCCTACCACATGTTGAAATGCCAAAACGATTGTATTTCATTAAATGAGTAACAAAAAGAATGGACTGCAAGTAATAATTTTCACATAATGTTTTCCTACTGAAATAAATGTGTAAAAGCAATAGCTTATTTCTTTATATTATTTTCTTATTTAACTGAGTTCATACATGGTTTCAGTCTGACCACAGATAAATGTGGAGCGATACTGGTAAATATGTCAAACTATATTTTGCAGGAATAATACAATAAGAAAACTGGCAGAGCAGTTAATATTTACTTTTTATTAATTTTTGCTTAGTGCTAACATTGTAGTTCCAAGTTAGTAAGAAAAAACATGTTAAGATATGCTGTAATATTGTGTCATATTTCTCTTGTGATATAACATTTCAAATTTGTTCATATTTTCCATAATGATTATATCATGACATAGTGTAGAAATCCAAAGACCTACTTAAACTTCAGTGTAATGAGCTATTTAATTATATTGTTTTCAAGTTAAAAAACTATGAGGTTGACTTTTTGTATTAAATAAAATATTAAAATTAAGTTTACCTGTTTCTTTGAAAATTCTTTTTTGTTTCTTATTTTGTCCATGCGTTTCTTAGTATATATTTTTTTTAATAAGCTGAGGTCTAGTACTCTTCAAAAGGATTTTCACCAGTGTATTAATAGTAGCAAAATACTGAAGAAGATGAAACTGGATCAATACTGGCATATTTTCTCTCTTCCCTTCATTTTTCCTTGGGTGTGATATTTTTGTCAGAGACCATGCTTCCTGAGGTGAAAATTAGACTCTACAATGAAGAAAGAATTTATAGTTCATTATTGTTGTATTGACAGTGTGAATGATAACTTTAGAAATTCCTATTGTGGGAAGGTGCTCTCAATGTTTTGTTTTTTTAATAGATTTGAAAAATGACATAAGTGAGTATACTACATTGCTTTTACATGGTTGTGGTCAAACACTGTCCAAAAGCAACTGAGGAAAGAAAAGGTATATTTTGTTACATTTAATATGAAAAAGATATGTACATATGTGTAGTTCAGAAAACAACTTGCAGGAGTTTGTTCTATATTTCTCCCAGGTGGGTCTGAGTGATTCAAATAAGGCTGTCAGCTGTGGCAGCAGGAGACTTTACTTGCTGTGCCATCTCCATGGCTCATTTTAGCAGGTGTTTAAGGAGATAAATGCTAGAGGCTGTGGATGTATACAGCAGATGACAACTAATATTCAACAGGTTGACCCACCAGGTGAATAACTCTCTAATAGGGAGTTCCACTAGGCAAAGACTGTGGGGTCACAGACTGTGAATGAATGGTTGTTTTGTCTGTAATTTTTCTCATGTGTCATAGTTCTTACTTCAAAACAGCTATGGATATTTTCCCCATTGCCTGTGTGTTAATCTTGTGAATATATTCCATCTACTGGGTACACATACCTGTGCATGGTCAGGAAGATGACTTCTTAAGCTGTTGATGAATAGAAATAGTAGGATTTTTTAAATAACTCAAACTGACTTAGGAAAATTACACAGCTACAAAACAGCTTTGTATACCACTAGCTGATTTAAGACCTCAAATCATTTTCAAAGCAGACTAGTTGCCCCTACAAGTGAATTGCACAAGGAATAATCCCCAGGTGTCTAATTGGTAAATCTTGGTCAGGCATGAGACAACTTAATGCCATTTTTGCAAAAGCACTTGACTTTCTTCATGTACTTCTCATTTTTATGATACAAGGCTCAAGATTCATCCAACTGGCTGTTTACTGTTTACACCCTGAATTTCAATGTCAGGTCAGATACAGATCAGGGCAGGGAATGGTTGTTCCTGAAGAATGACAGGAGTCTGAGATAAAGTGAATACCGATGAGCTGAAGAAATTCCAATGTCTCTGGAGCACTGAAATTCCCACCATCCTCAAGGTCAAGGTGGCTGCTTCCAGGAGCCATGTGTTCATGACCAGACACAGCTTCTTAGCAGAGATTTTATTTCTCAAACTCAATGATAACTTGTGTTCCTTCTTTCCATGAGCATATTTACATGAGACTTTGTTTCTCTGGCACTATTTAAATTTTTTAATTGAAATTTCAGGATTGAAGTTAATGTCAACAGTGATCTATGATGTCAAAATCTATCTCCCAGCCTTCAAGTGATGGGGATTTCCCTTTGCCATACTTTCTATGGCCTACAATGGTATATCTTGTAAACACCTGTCCATAATGGAATCTTGAAGCTGTTCTTTCAGAATCATAAAATCCATATTTTATAAAAGTACTTTACATTATGGAGCCCATAGAGAATTTAATATTACTGACAACACAATTGGGAAGCACCTGCTTCCCCCCACATTGGAATTCATGGGAAGCACTGCTACTTTGACCAGCTACAAACCTATTTCCATTAGCTTTTCTTAGAATGAACTTTCAAACCGCACATGGAATTATGTCCTATGGATATGATAACCAGTTTTCATAAGACCAGGATATTCAGAACATTCTAAAAGTCCCAACTGCCTAGAGCATGCAGCTAGAATACTTTCCACATGTGCATCCTCTTAAAGAGCAAAGGTCACCATCTCACTGGACCACATGAGGTCACTTGGGTGTCATGTGGTGCTGAGGAAACTGGAATGGACTATGTGATTTCTTGCTCTTATTAATAAATTGAGAAGTGGAGTCAGAAGAAAGGTCATTGACAATCTTTACTGAATTTTGAGAGCAAAACCACAGAGTATGGCAGCTGGAGGTCATGGGCTCTTCCTAGAGGAGGAAGCTAGAGAGACAGAACCATGTTGTAAGTAAGCAGTCATAGAGCAAAGGGACAGCACAGAGAATGGTGAGACAGCCCAGAGCACTTGGAAAGGCATGCTTAGGCTTTAGGGAGGGTCAGAAAACAGAAAACTGAAAAGCTTCGTTTTCTGATCAGTTTCTGCAGGGCTGTCGGAAGAAAGTTAAACAAGCTTTTGCCCTGTCCAGAGTGCCTTCTGAGAGGGTCCAAGACTTCTCCTTGTGCAGATAACAGTTCTTCCCATCTCCTTAGCATTGCTACAGGAAAATCAGCTTGCCTGACGGGTTCTTGACTCACCTGATGACTGCCAGACTAAGCTTAACTAACACTTAAGGGAAGATGTGATAGTCTGTAACATTCATTCTTTCCTGCCATTACACCATCATGCCCCCAGCTACAGTCAGGCGTAATCCATTCTTGCCATCAGAAGGAAGTAGCTTTTCCTTAAAGCACCTCATCAGAATTCTAGTATCCATCCTCAATGCCCTGAAAGACAACTGTCACACATACCCTGAAGAGTCCCTAAAATGATGTAAGAGATGTGTTAAAATTGAGGAATAGACATATCAATAGTTCTCCATGAAAACTGAGATCCAGTGTCAAAGGTGTTCCCCAGCAGGGACAAGAGTCCAAACTGGAGTCTCAGTCATGCCTTCCCATGCCCTCCAAGTAGGGGTTCTAATTTAGGAGAAGGCAAAAAGCTAGACCTCCCTTCTTGGATCACATTCAGAAAGCCAAGGACATTATCTACCTCTGGCCAGGGAAAAGGTGGACATTTTCCTTTGGGGTTTCCTGTCCCTAAACTGCCTGATCAACTTACGTGTTGTCTAAAACAGCAATTGCACATGGCTTTTAGCACTGGTGAACTCTGTCCTCTTTGAATTCTTCACACTCTCTGGGAGGATTTCCTGATCATGATGCTAGAACCTGGCTGTGTATGGTGGTCACTATGATAGGTCAAAGGTTTAGTTGACTGGATACTGTTGGGTGGGATTCTTGAATTGACCATGTCCATATTCCTGCTGTTCTCTGCCTGTGTTACAGCTTGGGAAACACTGGTGTCAGGGAGAGTATGATGACAAAGAGAAAAAAGTCAAGACTACAATAAGATAAATTAAAAGAAAGTCACAAGTCATACATGATAAATCCTTCATGTTTCAATACTGTGCTTGTCTATTCTGCACATTTTATGTTTCCCTGTTGCCTGATCCAATTGATGAAAAAAATAGTTGTAATATTAATACTGATGAATAATGGATTAAAATCCTTGGAAATCAGGTAATGTGGTGCTGTGTTTTTAATGTATTCTTGCCAAAGCTTATACTACTTAGACAATGGCCTTTTCCTCACATTGCTTGATAGTCAATACAGCTTTCCAATTAGAGCTCAGCTGCCATGCCTGGATTGCACAAGATTGCTTTTCTTCTAGTCAAGCTTTGATTCTGCCCAACATTGTATCTGAGTCCTACCTCTCATTTTCCCAGGGGCTACCTTATCTTTCTTTCTCAGACAAGCTCAGGACTTGCTTAGCATCCGCAGACTTTCCTCAAGTATGACCCCACACTGAAATGAAGAATGTTACCAAGGGAACAGGATGGAGCACAGGAGGCTTTGATTGGTGCTTCTGAGCTTTAAGAGCAGAGGCATCTTAACACAGAGAGCTTTTCTGAGCCATTTACAGATACTCTAGGCATTTCGTGGCCTGTGGCCCTTGAGAGAAGATGATGGATAATTCTCTTTAAAAAAAATAACCACTCAAAAACCTACTTAACTGTGAATCTGCTCAAACCAGGGAACAGCCAAAAGTCTCCTTCAACTGTTTGCAGACACCAAAGGTCATGCTTAATCTATGAGCTATGTCTCTGCTCCCTCAGCTTTCCATGTGTCGTGCACAATTACATGATCCAGGATACATGAACTTACAAATACCAGTTGATACAGCCAGAATTCCAATATATCCTCATATTACAATCTCACTGGAGTAAAGATTGCTATCAATGGACAAAAACAGAATTGGTAGTAAAAATGGGAATAGGATCCATTATTCAGTACAGGTTGGAGGTGACCTGGTGCTGCCATGATCTAGAGTATATACCAAAGAACTCAATATCCAACCACACAGATACATGTTCTTTTTCACATCTGCTCTGTTAACAACAGCAAGAAAATGTTACCAGACTACATATGGTCACCAACACATGGAATAAATACACAATTGATTTCATTTAGCCATAACAAAATTGACACCAAGACCTTTTCAAGCACATGAATAAAATTGGAAATGAAATGATTGTCCTGAAAAACATATCACAGACTTAGAAGGATAAATTCTATGTTTTCTCTCATGTTTGGATGTTAATATTCTCTCTCTCTCTCTCTCTCTCTCTCTCTCTCTCTCTCTCTCTCTCTGTCTCTTTCTCTGTGTGTGTGTGTGTATGTGTGCGTGCGTGCATGTGTGTGTGTGTGTGTGTGTGTGTGTGGCTGGCTGGCTGGCTGTCTGTGCACAGGTCATGAAACTAAAAAACAATCATGACAATAGTATATAGGTCTTAGGAGACTGTTGAGGAGGAGATGAAGAGGGTGCTATAATACACGTGACATGAGCTCTACGGGGGAAAAAAAGGCACAGGTAGCAATTGGCAAGGGAATGGAGGGACATGTCTAAGAGGAATAAAAATATAATTTAGAGTAACACCTACTATTGATGTGTTAATTTTTAACACAATTCTGTATTGAATCTCTGGGAGTTTCACATCATTTATTCCAATTCTACTCACCTCCAAGGCCCTCCATATCTTTCCCTGACCCCTGAAGCATCTCCCCAAAAGAAATCTGTCCAATTTCATTATAATCAGAAAAACAAGAGAATCACCACACTCTGGGCCTCCTCTCCAACACCTCTACATTCATCTTAGTGGCATCAGGTGATTGAAGGTGTCACACCATAAACACTTTTCTCCAATCATCCCCACCTACAAGTGTTTACAGCATGAGTCACATGATCACTGTATGAGTCACTGGTCTGGTTCAAATCCTCTGGCCTTTGTAACACTGTCATGTCTGGACCTGCAACAAAACTCCTCCCTGATATCCTGCTGTTACTGAGTCATGGAGATTCTGTGATTATTATTCTGCAGGACCAGTCCCTATACACTCTCCAGCAGGACACAGATGTGAGTGTGAACCAACCCAGGACCCAGAATGTGGGTCTGTGTGGTAGCTGGGTTGGTCAGTCCAGGTTCCTAGGACTACATCACCCCCTTAGAAGACAGGCAGATCCAGCTTTTCCATGCCTGTGGAAAGGGGTTTAACATCGTTTTGAGTCTTGGGGCCAGCCCTCCCATGAGAGATGGAGCCAGTTCTCTTGATACCAGACACAGAGACAGCTATACCTAGGCCAGTGAAGGGTGGAGAAGACTTAGCAGACCCTCAGATTTCAAAAGGCATGGCTCTTAAGGCCCCCTAAAACGAGCCCTCAACATCGACACAGACCTCAGCTGCAGGAGGACCACGGACCAAGGCATGATCCTTAGCATCAGCCCAGTCTGGGATGTCACCACAACATCAGTGGCAGTCCTAGCCTTCCATCCATATGAGTTTGGGCCAGTGGGAGGATGTCTTTAGACAGCAACATGGTCTCAGGTTGGCTGACAAGACTGCAGGCATCTGCACAGCCCTTAGTGTTAACGGGAGCCATGGACATCAAAATCGGACTCTGGCTGCTGTAGGGACCCAGACCTAGACATGGCCCTTGGCAGCAGCCTAAGACCAAATGTCACCCTGAAACCTGGAGGCAAGCAGACTACCTACCTCAGTCTGTTCCTCAAGGCCTTCACTTCTTCAGATCTGCTTCTCTTTCCCTCCCGCTTCTCCCCCACATCTTTGCTCATCATAATGTGCCCACCACCCATCAGGAAGCTCTGTGAACATCTTCAGTCAGACTCGACTGTGAGGATCTAGGCTGGCCTGTGGGTGTTTTTTAACCCACCCCCACCCCAGGGGCAGAGTGGCAGCTTGTTCCTGGGAGGAAAGTGTGGAAAGAGATCTACAAAGAAAGAAAGAAGAGCAGGAGGCATGGGGTCAGAATGAGTCAGGAGACCTAGGGACAGGCGTGACCAAAATGGCAGTGTTATATAGAAATCACAGAAGCTGGACAAAGGGAAGCCCAGCTCAGGAACTGGGATGTAGAGTTTAGGTACGGGCAGGATATGCTGGACAGGATATGCTAGCCAGGATGATCCTGTAACAGGTAGGGACTGAGAGAAACTAGAAGCCAGAGTCCACTTTGGTGTGATAAATAGGTACATTAGTTATCTATTTCTCCTGAAATTGAGACCTAACACATATATAAACATGTATTAAACATTCAATATACACAAATTTAACTATTTGGATCATGTTGGTGGCTTTAGTAAAAGTTAATGCTAAGTGACTGGTTTCAGATAATCACTGTGTGATAAGTGATGTGGATTCCCTCCCAGAAAGCTGCCAATAGACAAAAGCTTCTTTCTGGAGTGTCTTAAGTAGTCCTTGAAGTAACAGGTGTGGTGTATCTCAGTGACATGGCTGACTAAACTTTATGTGCATCTCCCAGAGGAGCTGTTGGAGATCATATCAAGCTATTATGTCTGTGTAGTTGTCTGATGTGATTTTCTGTGCTATCCTGAGGCCAGACACCTCCTGCCACCATTGCTAAAACTCTACACACTAGAGTCACCGAGGATGGACTGGAAAGAGCAGGTATCGCTTGTCTTTGGTTCCAGGAAATGCATATATGAATAAATCTGTAAAAGGACTATAGCTTTGGCTACTGCATTTGCAGCTTACGTTAAGCCAGTTGACAGGCATATTAATGCACAAATGTTACATTTTTAAAGAGTTAAATTAATTCAGAGTGCACTCTCAAATAGTAAAATGAGAAGCTGAGAAGAGTTCTCCATAAGACCCACTATGATGACTTAGATGTCTTCACAAATTATAATAGAATCTACCAAACAAAATAAATCCAAGTTGAAATATAAGTAAAAGTGTTCACTTTATCCCACAGTAAGACCAACACTGTGGTGTTTATTCAACATCAGACAGCAGAGATAACATCAGCTAGCACATCCAAGTGACTCAAGACGGGTACAAACAGCTTTCATAGTCCAAACACAGAGTTAAAGATTAAACTACCTTCAGAGCGATGCCAAACCAGGGTATGGAGGAAAGCAAGCAAACAGAGCGTACTGCGAAACAAAATCAGAGCTGCCCTGTCAAACCAACAGCTGTCCAACACATGGAAAAGGCCTCCAACAGGAAAGGCCTTGCTCATCTGCCATCCTCACACATTGATACCAAGAGCACAAAACAAACCAGGGTCCATATGGCATGAGAGCGGGTACTGGAGTGAACTGCATCACAATTAGCCATGGAAGAAAGAAGCCAGTCAGCAGAGGAAGTCTGAAAACTCTGCCTCCCTCTACAAGAGGAGCTTTTGTGGAAAAAGAAAAGACATACCCACTAGGGAGGGTGCCATATTGAGCACTGATAGTGGCCCAGTGTTTATGAGCACAGGGCTATCCTCCACCCATGTGCACACCCCCAAGAGTGTTCCTTTTCT
>PVIH01027772.1:0-16361 GCA_004025045.1 Sigmodon hispidus | reverse complement strand
ATACAGCTTGCTCGCTGATGTGAGCATGAGGAGATGCCAAGAGAGAAATGAATGCTGGGATAGCACCTCCATCCACCACAGCCTTGGTCTGTTCAGATGTTCCAGAAGCAATGTTAGTAAGTGCCCAAGCAGATTCAAACTGAATGGGACTACAATCAGTTTTGCCCAAGAAGGACACAAATTTTGGGATCAAACCAGCGCGGATGATGTTGTCTATAGGAGGCTGTTTCTCCCTAGAAAGCAGTTTCCTAAGGGAAAGCAAAAAGCTGAAGTTGATTTCCAAGGTGCTTTGAAAGGGACCTAAAAATATGTACCCAGTGGTTAAAACATGTATAATTTCAACACCGGGAAGCTGAGGCAAAAGGATTAAGGTCAGTCAGCCTAGGCTACATGAGATCCTGTTTCACATTTTTTAAAGGGGAAAGGGATGGCAGGATGGTATAAGTGGGTAAAAGTGTTATCACTAACTAAGCCTGACACTGAGCTCAACCCCCAGGACTCAGTGGAGAGAACTGTAAGCTGTCCTCTGATTTCTACAAAAATAAAATAAAAATATCAAAGAAAAAAATTCTCATGGAAATAGGACTGCTCACTCCTTCCCCTAAAAGGGTTAATTTCTTAGCCTGCACACTTACCGAGCAGCTTGAGTAGCTTGGAGCTGGCTTTCCAAATTGTTGCTGTTTATGCCTTTAGCAATATTATCAACAGACCAATTTACAGTGCCCTAAAAGAAATGCAGTATTTTAAAAATTATTATCTTTACTAAATACAAACAATATACTTTATACTGGCTGTACTGTTTAGTTTTTGTTTTCGGCTTGACAAAACCTATTCTACCAGAAAATACAGAATCAACAGGAAGAATTCTTTAGTCAGATTAACCCTTGGCCATGTCTGAAATTATCTTAATGATTCATTTGGAAGACTGCAGCCTACTGTGGGCAGCACCACCCCCAGGCAGGTGGGTCCAGGTTGTAAGCCAGTCAGTAAACAGCAACACCCTACACACTGGGTCCTGGTTTCTGCTTGAGTTCCTGCCCTGATTTCCCTCATTAATGAATTATGACCTGGAGGTATAAGTCAAATAAACTTGTCTATGCCGCTTTACTGCTTTCCAGTCTGAAAGCTAGCTAGTACATGGGCCATTGTAAAGATACTTTTATGTTCTTAGTCTGTTAATCAAACATTAGTCTTACATTTAATTTGGCACACTAAGCACATTTTGTAGTTCTCAAACTTGGTACCATGGCAGTGCATTATCAAGAGCACTTAAGCTTTTGTCACTAAAAAAGGTAGCTTCAGGTGCTGGAGAGATGGCTCAGAGGTTAAGGACAGAGTGTTCTGTTCTTCCTGAAGTCCTGAGTTCAATTCCCAGCAACCACATGGTGGCTCACAACCATCTATAATGAGATCTGGTGCCCTCTTCTGTATACTGTATACATAATAAATCTTAAAAAAAAAAAATTAAGAACAGTTTAAGGCAAACTAAAGGCTAATCTTACATTAGTCTTAATCACTTTAACTCAAATATACTTTAAAAAAAAAAAAAGATATATGGAGCTATAGGCAGTGTCTCCAATTTGTCTGTTTTTTGACACAGAATCTCTCCATGTAGCTCTGGAACTCATTATGTAGACCACAGGCTGACTAGAACTCACAAAGATCCACTCCACCTGCTTGGAATTAAAATTGTTGCACTACCACATCTAGTCCAATTTTTTTGATTTTTACTTAAGATTCTTATCTTTACATTTCTATAGTACATAAATTAATGTTGTGAATCACCGCAGAAAGGAGGCTTGCAGCTTTCCAAATATACTTTGCCCACAGGACATTGAGAAAGAAGAGAAAAAAAGCTGGGAATGATCTGGAAACTTTCCTCATCGCTGGCTAACTTCCAGCTAGAGGTACTATGTAGGCTGCTAGGGGGTAGAGAGTCAACCATCTTATCCAGCTATAACCCCTACATCCTGCCTGGCATGGTATACCCGACGGTTCAATAGTAACACCAGTGTTATGGAAGGTAACCAACTGCTTTCTGGTTGTATTTAAAATCAGACCTACAGGAGGGAAACCTCATGCCTGCTCCTGCACAGCTAGCCATAAATCACTGCAGAGAGGACATAAGCCCTTGGGGAAAACCAACTATTCTTTATAGTTAAAACTCAGCCTTGCTCAGAGAAACTTCTTTTGGCAATGGACAATGGTTAATACAAAGACTCACAGATGGTCAAAGTGTTGAGAATGAGTGATAAAGTGCTCAGCTGTATCACACATGCGCACACACGCTTGCACACGCACGCACACACACCCTCATAGCTCAGGGAGCACTAAAGAAAAGAAAGTAAGATCCAGTGGTTGGGGAAAAATGCTGTCAATCTGTTTTTCAACATGACACAGCAATTGTACTCACTGTGACAACAATTAAAGAATGGGTCTCCACCAGTTTAATCATTCTAATTAATTAGGGACCCAGCTCACTGTAGATGGTGCCATCCCGGGCAGGCAGGCCAGCCAGGTACAGTGGTACCCTTACCTTTAGGCCAAGCAGTGGGAAGACTACCTGGTCTACATGGAGTTCCAGGCAGCCAAGAATACTAATACATAAGACCCTGTCTTAAAACAATAAAACTGAGCAAGCCAGAGTCTAAGGCAGTAAACATTGTTCTTACATTGGCTTCCTTAGATAATGAACTGTAACCTGCAGGCCAAATAAACCCTTTCCCCCACACCCAAGTTGGTTTTGGCAGTGTTTTATCACAGCAACAGATTATCATAACACTCATGCTCATTACAATGTGAAATACCTTTACAAGATTCGGCCATTTCAACACCTCATCATAGAAGGGGGAAGGGCTCATAAGGCCTCACCCCTTCCTAGGGGAAAGAATAAACTACTTTTAGGGGTATAGCCACTGACAAGCTAGTCATGCTCTGTAAACACATTTCTACCCATTCCCATGCAGGTACCACAGTTAAGCTCAGTGGGTCACAGATGTGAGGAAAGAAGAAAACCAGTTGGGGAAAGGGGCTTCAGCAGCGGATGGGATGAGACAGGGTGAAAAGGACTAAAATTCATTATACACATATATAAACATTCAAAGAATAAAAAATAAATTTGGATCCATGCATAGTGGCCCATGCTTTTAATACCAGCACTTAGGAGGCAGAGGTAGGCTGATCTCTGTGAGCCTGGTCTACATAGTGAGTTCTAGGACAGCCAGAGCTACATAATGAGACCCTGTCATAAAACGATTTAACAAAACAAACAAGTTTGGAAAAAAGGGATGTTTGGGATCCAACACAAAATCATATTAATTAAAAAACAATTACCTCTTTTGTTCTGTAATTAAAATCGAACAAAAATATTCTATTAATCAGAAAAGCATAAAACATGTAGAATGGTAAAGGAAATAAAATTTCAATTAAAGAAAAGAAAAAAAATGCTAAGTGCTCAGTACTGCCTTACTCCTGTAAGGTCATCACTGCAGAGGCCAAGACAGTACTGTGAATCAGAAACTAGCCTACTAGCCTACACTGTATAATAACATTTTGTTTCAAAGAACAGTACTGGAAAGTCTAAAATGGGTCCCATTTATGGGCAAGTCATCATGGAGCAGATTTTGTGCAGGAAGAACATGTCAACCAAATATCAATCAATGTAAGACACAGTCTAAGAAATATGTAACTGCATTTATTTTTGTTGTGCTAAGTTTCAGGAACCTAAGCTATATAAGCCTATTTTGCTTTCTGGGCTACAAAGCTATGGAGCATATTGCTATACTAAATGTTGCAGGCAATTCTAGTACAATGAGAAGTGTAGTGTATGTGTATCCAAACATATATAAATGTAAGAAAGAAAGCACAACAACAAAAAATAGCATAAAGTATAAAAATGCTATGTATCAATCATGGGGCACTTTCCATGAACGGAGCTTCAGGACTAGAAGTTGTTCTGGGTGAAATGTCAAGGTCTAAATCACTAAATCACATTCCACTTAAACTAGTGGTTCTCAACCTGACAGGGTTGAATGGCCTTTCACAAAGGTCACTTAAGATCATCAAAAAACATAGATATTTGTGGTGATATATTTTATATTTAATAAAATCAGCCTGGAATACCACAGGACAGACTCACCCACTGCCAAGCATTGAGGGTCAGAGGGCAGTAACTCAGGCCTTTAATCCCAGCACAGGAAATGACTGAGTGGTAACCCACTCCAGAGGCAGAGCTCTTTCTGTGTTTCTGTGAGTTCAAGGCTAACTATCTAACAGCTCACACTTTTAATCCTAACTCTAAGATTATGATGCAGAGTTGAACCAAGCAGGCGGTAGACATTGAGGTATTCAGGCTGAGGACTCTTAAAGATAGCTTTTACTCTGAGAAGTTGGCTGGGTGAGAATGGACTGTGGTCTGTTTCCTCTCTCTGATATTCAGGCTGATTTTATTAAATATAAAATATATCACCACACATATTTACATTATGACTTGTAACAGTAGCAAAATCACAGTTATGAAATAGCAATGGAAATAATTTTATGGTTAGGGGCTCACCATAACATGAGGAACTGTATTATAGAGTCAAAGCATTAAAGGAAGATTGAGAACCACTGCTTTATACTGTATAGTCTGGCATAGTGACTGCCACACACCTGAGGTTGACTTCCAAACCAGGATAGGCTATAGAAGAAATATCAAACAAGCCAGGATTATACAGCAAGACATTGTCTCATAAAAATAAGGAGAGGCTGGAGAGACGGCTTTTCTTCCAGAAGATCTGAGTTCGATTCCCAGCATCCACATAACTGTCAGTAATTCCAAGATCTGACACCCTTACACAGTTGTACATGCTGGCAAAACACCAATTCAAATAAAAAAAATTTAAAAATAAAATAAAATAAAATAAGGAGCTAGAGATATGGGTCAATGGTAGAGTACTTGCCCATTAACCATGAGATCCTGGGTGTGGATTCCCAATTCTCTAGTTATCAAAAACAAAACCAACAAAAGTTTCCTATTTCCCAACTGGAACTGCCATGTCAAGCAAAAAACTAGTCCAGACCAAAAACCTCTTTCTATATATAGCTAGTAGCCAGAAATGCTGAAGTTTAAGGAAGGTCAGCACTAAAACAAAAGTCTGCACTCAAGCATAACTCTATGGGAGAGAGTTTGCAGAAATACACATGAGAGGCCCTGGCCTTGATCTGTAGCACTGCCAAAGGAAAGGAATAAAAAACAAAAACAACCCCACCCACCCACCCACCAACCCTAGGGCTGGAGAGATGGCTCAATGGTTAAGAACACTGGCTGCTCTTCGGAGGACCCAGGTTCAGTACCCAGTAGCCACATGGCAGGTCACACCTGTTTGTGAGCTCCAGCTCCAAGGGATCTGACACGGACACAACACCAACAACACACATAAAATTAAAATAAAAAATAATTAATAGTTACAAACTGGGCTGGAAAGATGACTCAGTAGTTAAAGGTACTTGCCATCCAAGTCTGGTACCCTGAGTTTAACCCCTAGAACCCATCTATACATATTGTAGAAAGGCAGATTACTGGGAGATCCAGGCTACTTAGGGCTACATAGTGAAAGCACACCCCAAAAAGTTAAAGTTAAAAAAGAAAAATTTAAAAAAAAACTTTGAGGGGCTGGAGAGATGGCTCGGAGCCTGACTGCTCTTCCAGAGGTCCTGAGTTCAATTCCCAACAACCACATGGTGGCTCACAACTGTCTAATAACATCTGGTGACCTCTTCTGTATACTGTATACATAATAAATAAATGTTTAAAAAAAAAAAAAACAAGAAAAAACCCTTTGAATCAGCTTGTGTTGTAGATAGTAGGTGATAAAACTCATCAAAACTTTTGGAAAAATAGTAAGCAAATATCTTCCTGTGGGCTGAAGAGATGGTTGCATGGTGATCCTGCAGATGAAGCAAGTTCAGTCCACAGACCCCCATTAGGTGGCTCAGAATTGCCTGTGACTCTAGTTTAGGGACCATAACCTTTCTGACCTCCTGCACATATTCACACACAAACAAAAATAAGGCCAGCCTGGTCTAAAGAGAGAATTCTAGAACAGCCAAAGCCACACAGAGAAATCGGGTCTCAACCCCACCCCTCAGTCCAAATTTCTAACATATATTTATCCTTATGGGGCAGGAATCTCTGCCAAGTTCCAGGTCAGCTTGGTCTACATAGTGATTTCCAGGATAGCCAGGGCAGTTACACAGAGAGGAAAAAAAAAATTAAAACATCCATCCATATTTTCTAGGCTTAAGTTTAGTCAAACTTATTTACCTGATTGTTTCGGTTTTCCTGCAGAGGAGAGGTAGCCTCGTCAGGAAACGAGCTGACATTTCTCCTTTTCAGCATCTGGTCATCTTTCTTTGCTTTCCTCAGTTCCACATTAACTTCTATCCGGCGTCGCCGCATTTCCT
Source organism: Sigmodon hispidus (assembly GCA_004025045.1). NCBI lineage: Eukaryota > Metazoa > Chordata > Mammalia > Rodentia > Cricetidae > Sigmodon > Sigmodon hispidus. The sequence continues at coordinate 9,914 of PVIH01027772.1, read as the reverse complement.
GAAGAAAAGATAACCCCTCATTTATCTCTTGAGTTTTTACTGCCAAGTGATTTATCATTTTTAAATCCTTTAAAAGCCAGCAAGAGAGGGCTCATCCAATAAAGGCATCTGCCACCAAGTCTGAAGACTTCAATCCTTCAGAGCCAGGGGGAGGCAGAGACCATTGTCTTCAAGTTCTCATCTCACCCCTGCATTTACACCAGGTTTGCACAGAAAATTTTGACATATATACACACAGAGAGGCACACAATAAATAATTTCAATCTTAAGAGTTTTTTTAAAAAAAAATATATTCAGGGGCTGGAGAGATGGCTTGGAGGTTAAGAGCACTGACTGTTCTTCCAGAGGTCCTGAGTTCAATTCCCAGCAACTACATAGTGGCTCACAACCATCCATGATGAAATCTGGTGCCCTCTTCTGTATACTGTATACATAATAAGTAAATAAATATTTAAAAAGGTATTTAAGAGCAGAAACAAGCTCAGGAATAGAAAAACCCACCTGGGGGGGGGGGGAAAGAAAAACCCATCTAGTATGTGAGAGACACTGGATTCAATCCCAGTATCCCAAAGATGGGTTATATAAATACCCTTATTTCCATTTAAAGGTGTAGAGGGGGAAACAACAGAAGTACTCACAGTACTGTCTTTTCCCTTGTTCTTGAATCTGTTAAGCCGAGCAGCTGGTGAATTAGCATTCTCGTTGGTGGACATGGTTGCAAGAATAAGGAAGAAAGCTAGTAGACAAAGAAAAAAAAACACAACTTTTTAATAAGAATACAGCAGAAGCCAGGCACAGTCACACAGGCCTTTAATCATAGTGCCTGGGAGGCAGAGGAGGGCTGATCTCCGTTGAGTTTGAGGCCAGCCTGATCTGCAGAGTTCCAAGCCAGCTAGGGTTACACAGAAAAAGAAACAAACAAAAATACACAATATAATGTAAAAATCAACTATATGTTGATGCCATCTCTATGTTAGACAAAAAACCCAAAACCAAAAGCAAAACCAAAAAGCCCCACAAGTTTTCAGTTTTATGACTACAGCATTAAGTCCAGGAATAACTGCCTCTCCATACAAAGGAGTTATACTTCTGGCAACCGAACTGTGAAGCAGAATCATATTTTTAAACAAACATAATTTAAAATGTTCACTAATCACATTTTTAAAAGGCTAAAAAAACCGCAAATAAAATTTTAAGGCTTCTACTCAATATAGCTAAGATAATTACCATGCCATCAATGTAGAAAAATTAACATGTTTTACTATTTTAACACACCTTCGAAATCCTATGTGTAGTTTAGGCACACAGAGCATCTCAATTCAGATTAGCGGCTTTTCAAAAACTCAAAGGCCTTAAGCCTCTGGCCAGTACGGTATTAAGCCAGGGCTCTACATTCTAGACTCCATTAGTTAATAGAACACCAACTAGGAGAACTCCGGCTGCCTTATAGTTAACAATCTACATCCTTAAAACAATAAATGCAATTCTGGTTTTTCTGTTAATAGCCAAAATAAATACATACTGGTACTTGCTATCAAGTTACATAAAGAATTGGTTCGTTACCCTACAGGACCTTCCATAACCATCGCTGTCAGCAGTGATATTATCATTGATTCTTCAGCACCTCGCACACAAATAAAGATTTACAGCGAATGCATATAAATAGAATGACATCAGTGCAGACACAGGGTCTCCATTTACCATCACAGGTGAAATCACCACCAAGTGACAGGAATCAAAAGTCCTCTGATTATGTTCGTCCGCGACACTGACACAAGTGACCGGGATCATGGGTTCAACTGGGGTGTCTTAACTGCCACCTCCATCGCCGGCCCAAACCCCGTCCCCCTCCCTAGGCAGAAACAGCAGGGAAGCTGGGGACAGCCGGGTGCGCTCGTCTGCCAGTCACCCCGCCGCCGACCCTGGGGACCGCGCCGCACCCTGGGCCTTCGCCGCCCTCCGCAGAAACCCGTGTCGCCAGGCTTGACCTGGTGAAACCTGGCCGCTGGGTCAACCACCCGGCCCCGAGGCTTCGTCTGAGCCGGAGGCCCAGCACACGCCCCAGCGCGGCCTGCTCTCGCCCTGCGGCCGGCCGTTACCGTTTAGGACCAGCCTGGGCTCCTACCTGCACAGCGGGCTCAGGCTTCCACGAAAAGCGGTGCGGCACTCTCAGATGCGGGGTCGGCGGCCCTGGAAACGTCCACTGCAGCTCAGCCCTCAGACTTTGTGCCTCGTGCTGCCGGCCGGCGCGATTTAAATTTCCCGGTGACGCCGCATTCCGATTGGCTAATTTAAGCCTAAGCTGTGCGTTCATTGGTAGATTTGAAAAACACGTTGGGGGGGGCGGTGGCACGGACACCCAGACTAGAGGGGGGGTGGAAAAAAAGGTGGGGGTGGCGAGGTAAAGTAACATCGCGAGATGAGGGAGCGGCTGGGCAATCCCAGAGTGCCTTGCGGGATGTGATCCTGGACCGCGGCTGCACTTAGTGGTGTGCAACGACTCTGCCTAGCTTGAAGGCAGGGCAGAGCCTTGTTTGCTTTCTCTGTGGCCTGTCCTTAAACAAATACACGAAATTATTATTAGACACGTTATCTTAAAAAAAAAAAAAGGTCAGCTTGGCATAATTGGTGTAGGCTTTTAATCCCAGCATTCGGAGAGGCAGAGGCAGGAGGATTCAGAGTCTGGTCTACATAGCGAGGGCAGCCAGGGCTACATAGTGAGACCCTCGTCTTAGAAAAGCCACCAAAATAATAAAAGAGCTTGATTTGCATTTTTACCGCGTCAGAACACACAAAACATTTAGTAGGAACTGGTTACTGGGAGAAAGCAGTAAAGCGGATCTGTGTGGCTCTTAAGATCATTATTAGTTATATCATGTTTGTACTGTTTATTGATTTATTAATTTTCACTATGGGGAGTGGGATTGAAACAGGGTCTCAACAATAGAGCACAGGCTATCCTTGAACCTGTTGCCAGTCCTGCCTCAGCATCAGTTCTGGGATTACAGACGTGTTCTGCTTTACCAGACTGCATCACATTTTCAAGTGGCTTAGTAGTGCTTATTTTCTCCTTACGCTTTTTTTTTTTAATTTTTTAATTATTGCTACTGGGAATTGAAGCATAGCCTTATGCCTTCTTTTTTTATTATTTTATTTATTTATTTATTTGTCTTGGTGTTTGCCTGGAACTACAGACAGTTGTTAGCTGCCATGTGGGTGCTGGGAATCGAACCCGGGTCCTCTGGAAGAGCAGAGGGTGCTCTTAACCACTGAGCCATCTCTCCAGCCCTCTCCTTACACTTTTAAAACCATTAGTTCTGAATGCAGAATCATAAACCTTTACCTAGACTTACCGAATGATAGCATTTTGTTCCATTTTTTTAATATGTTATACAAGTGTACACATGTGAATGGATATATATATGTGTGTGTATATATATTATATATATATTTCCATCACTCCTGATGAACAAGCGTTGACCCATGCCTTTAATCCCATCCCTCAGGGAACAGATTTTTCTGGATTTCTGTGACTTCAAGGCTGTTAAGCCAAACAGTGGTAGCTCATGCCTTTAATCCTAATTCAAGAATTATGATGCAGAGTTTACCCAGAAGTGAAAGAGCTGGGTGGGGAAGACATAAGGTAGGAGAAGGCAGAGATGCAGGCTTTCTGTGGATGAGACAAGACAGACTTGTGAAGACAGCATTTACCCTCTTCAGCCTGAGAAATTGGCTGGGTGAGAATTGACTGTGGTCTGTTTCCTCTCTCTAATATTCCAGCTTTTCCCCAATATCTGGCTCTCCGTTTTCATTATATACCAACTAGAGTGGGGGGGTAGGGAGAGAAAAAGAGCCTTTTGATACTTTCAGAATTATCTTTTTAGCCCTAAATATTCCAGAGTATTTATTGCTAAGAATAAAAAGACGCCCTGAAAGTGGTGGCACACACCTTTAATTCCTACACTCAGGAGACAGAGTCAGCTGGATCTCTGAATTCAAGGCCAGCCTGCTCTACATGGTGAGTTCCAGGCTAGCCTGGGCTACAAAAAGAAATCTTATCTCAGAAAAAGAAGATGAGGAGGAAGAAAAAGAAGAAAGAAAGAAAAAAGTCATTCTCTTGGGAGCTGGAGAGATGGCTCATCTGTTAAGAGCACTGGCTGATCTTCCCATGTTCAATTCCCAGCATCCACATGGCAGCTCAACTGTGTGTAACTCCAGTTCCAGAGGATCCAACACTATCACACAGACATGCATACAGGCAAACCACCAATGCACAATAAATAAAATAAATAGAAACATTTTTTTTAAAAAAAGAGAGATACTCTTATGTAATCACACCACAAACCCTCAACTTAAGGAAAAATTCAACTTCCACATTATTATCAGTCCATATTTATGTTTTGTAGTCTAATTATTTTCAAATAAAGGTGTTTTAAAAAGCTTCAGGATCATGAGCCATTTGTGAGTGTTCTTCCATAATTTTTCTGGGTCCTTTAAAGGAGTATTTTAGGAAAATAATAGTGGTCTGTTTCGTACAAATAAATGCAAGCCGTACACTTTCTCTATTTTCACAGGATTCATGCCAATTTCTCTCTTGTATAGCCAAAGAAAAGTTCACAGGCAGTTAATGTCAGTCTGACTTGCTAAATGCAAGATATGGAAGGAGTCCTTCTCAACCAATTACCTCCAAGGGTTCTCCTGGCCACTGTGAATGGTTCAGGGGCAAGCACATGACCTGCATTCATCCATTTGGGAAGCCTATATGTCCTTTGTTTAGTAGTTGGAGGAAGAAACAACTTCCAAGAGAGATTGAGTCTTAGAACTCTGACTAAGAAATTTGTAGAAAAATATTGAAGGTTCTGTGCTGGCATTAAAGGTGTGTGCCCCCACCACCTGCCTCTGTTTCTCTCCTGAACTGGATCAGTCTCATGTGGCCCAGTGTAGCCTTGAACTCACAGAGATCCAGACTGATCTCTGCTTCTGCCTCCCAAGTGCTAAGATGTGTGTGTCACCATTGCCTGACCTCCACAGTTAACTTTGTAGCTGGCTCTGCCCTCTGATCTTCAGACAATCTTTATTTAGGTACTCAATATATCACCACAGTTCTGACCAACAACCTGCCTACTTTTCAAAGCACTTAATGATCCAATGTTTGTTATGCGCATTGTTAAATTGTACTTTCCCTAGAAAACTATGTTTCCCTAGAGTACTGTGTTCCCATTTACTGTGCATGTATTATCACAGATAGGATGATATCATACATCCTTAAGTGACTTGTCCCAGGTTTACAAAGAAAACAAATGACAGATGGAAGTCAAGCCACACTGTATTAGCACTTGAAAAAAAATCTGAAATACAAGTATAATGTCAAAAGTTGCCTTGAAAACCAAGTGTGGTGGAGAGATTAATCTCAGCAGGCAGAAGCAGGCAGATCTCAGTGAGCTCAAGGGTAGTCTGATCTATAAATCAGTAACAGGACAGCCAAGGCTGTTGAAACCCAGTTTCAAAAAAAAAAAAAAAAAAAAAAGGGACTGGAGAGATGGCTCAGCGGTTAAGAGCACCGTCTGCTCTTCCAGAGGACCTGGGTTCGATTCCCAGCACCCACATGGCAGCTAACAACTGTCTGTAGTTCCAGTTCCAGGCAAACACCAAGACAAATAAATAAAATAAAGTTTTTTTTTAAAAAAAAAAAAAAAAAAAAAAAAAAAAAAGCTCTTTCAGAGAGCTTCAGTTCAGTTCAGGTTACCACTTGTAACTGCAGAATTAATGCTCCAGACAAGTGGTGATGGTGCTCACCTGTGGCAGTACATTCAATAAGATTAGCATGAAATATCAGAGGACAGAGTCACCCACAGCCAACCATGAAGGTCAGGGAGTGGTGACTCATGCCTTTAATCCCAGCACTTGGGAGGCAGAGAGCTTCTGTATCTTTGTGAGTTAATAGGTGGTTCTCTGAGTTTGAGGCTAGCCTGGTCTACAGAGAAAGTTCCAGGTCTGTCAGGGCTACACAGAGAAATGCTATCTTGAAAAAAAAAATTGATGCTCTCTTCTCATTCTGAGGGGCCCTGCATGCATGTAATACATATGCATGTGGCACATAAACACATAAATAGACACATAGATACATAAATAAAAATAATCATTTCCCTCCAACTAATGTTTTTATTAATTGTTTGGGAATTTCAATGCTGGGCACAAACCTTTAATCCCAGGCAGAGGCAGGAGGATCTCTGTAATTTTGAGGCCAGCCTGGTATAAAGAGCTAATCAGGCAGCCAAGGTTACACAAAGAAACCATGTTTCTGGCAAGTAGGGAGTAGGGGGTGATGATACGATTCCTGATTAAACATTGAGACATGGTTTAGTGGTTGAGGATACTTACTGCTCTTGCAGAGAACCTGAGCTCAATTCCAGCACCCACGTGGAGGCTCACTGTTATCTATAACTCTAGTTCCAAGGGATCTTAAGGCCTGCTTTTCCAGTGTTCTTCTGGCACCAGGTATAAATATGGCACACAGATATACATGTAGGCAAAATATATAAATCAATAAATCCATCTTTGATGGGAGTCTGTAATCCCAGCACTCTAGCAAGTTCCAGGCCAATAAACCAGGGCTACATAATGAGCTTTGTTTAAATCTTACTTTGTTTTAAATCACTAATTAAGGGCTGGAGAGATTGCTCAGTGGTTAAGAGCACTGACTGTTCTTCCAGAGGACCTGAGTTCGATTCCCAGCATCCACATGGCAGCTAACAACTGTCTGTAATTCCAAGATCTGACACCTTTACACAGTTATGCATGCAGGCAAAACACCAATTCACATAAAATGAATAAAAATATTTTTTAAAGGGGCTGGAGAGATGGCTCAGCGGTTAAGAGCACCGTCTGCTCTTCCAACGGACCCGGGTTCGATTCCCAGCACCCACATGGCAGCTAACAACTGTCTGTAGTTCCAGTTCCAGGCAAACACCAAGGCAAATAAATAAGTAAATAAATAAATAAAGTTAAAAAAAAAAATATTTTTTAAAAAAATCACTGGGGGCTGGAGAGATGGCTCAGCGGTTAAGAGCACTAACTGTTCTTCCAGAGGACCCGGGTTCGATTCTCAGCACCCACATGGCAGCTAACAACTGTCTGTAGTTCCAGTTCCAGGCAAACACCAAGGCAAATAAATAAATAAAGTTTTTTTTTTTTTTTTTTTTAAAAAAAAAAGGGGCTGGAGAGATTGCTCAGTGGTTAAGAGCACTGACTGTTCTTCCAGAGGACCTGAGTTCGATTCCCAGCATCCACGTGGCAGCTAACAACTGTGTGTAGTTCCAGTTCCAGGCAAACACCAAGGCAAATAAATAAATAAAGTTTTAAAAAAAAAAAAATCACTGAAAAAAAAAAAGAGGTTGTGCTTGCTAGGTGAGCATGGGTTCAGTCCTTCCATCTGAAAAACAAAACGAAGTTGCCTTGAAAGATACAATGTTGTAACGGGAAGACTTAGTTCAGTGGCTCTGGCTGGCCGGGAACTCACTATGTAGAACAGGCTGACCTCTATTTCACAGAGATTCTCCTGCCTCTGCCTCTTGATGCCCAGTAGCTTCTACCCACTTTTAACCATCATAGTTCATTTACTTGGTCTTTAGTTTTTATTTTAGACAAGGTCTCAAAGCAAGCACAGCCAGACTTTAAATTTCTGACGGTCATACACTAGATGAGGACGGAGGAAGGCCATGTCTGTATATTCCATCTGCCAGATGAAGAGATCTGTTTGGTGGCTGCTCTGGTTTGAGTGTGTTAAGCAAAGGTTCAGGGCCTGTAAGCAGTGTGGCAGTACTCAGAGGTCGTAGAATCTAACTGGGGGAGGGGAATGGCTACAGGAGGCTTGCCTTCTGAAAGGGTTGGTATTAGTTTATGAGACCCTGGCTAGATCTGAATGGTTTTTTGGGTTTTGTTTTTGTTTTTTGGCTTGTCACCTAACCGTGTGACACCTTCTGAAAAGCTCTCCTGTCCTGACACCATTTGCCTTGTTATGACGTAGCCCAGTGGGCCTTCACAGCATAGAAAAGTTGGCAGCACCGTGTTCATTGGACCTCCAGAACCATTCCACATAAACCTCTTTTTTTTTTTTTTTTTTTTTTTTTTTTTTTTTTTTTTTTTTTTTTTTTTTTTTTTTTTTTTTTTTTTAGTAATCAGGTATTTCTTATAGGGACAAAAATGAACTGAGACCATAACAAAAACATTAGGATGCAAAGACCTGTTTACTAAGGCTTCCAGGTGTGAGAGACGGTCTTTTAGGTCATCAGGCTGTGTACTATCCAGATGTGAGCTTGATAGGAGTAACCCCAGGGAAACAAAACAAAAATGTGGATCCTGGTGAAATACTGAATCAGCTCAGACCCAAGGCTCTGGTGACAACTCCATAAATACTCTTTTTTACAAAGCATAGTGGAGTTAGGTGTAGAGTCACTGAGGAGAAAAGGTTCTTTGTTGTGGGATATTTATACTCAGCAGCTATTTTTTTGTTCCTTAGCATTTAAAGTATTCAACAAAAGGGCTGGAGAGATGGCTCAGCGGTTAAGAGCACTGACTGTTCTTCCAGAGGACCTGAGTTCGATTCCCAGCATCCGCATGGCAGCTAACAACTGTCTGTAAATCCAAGATCTGACACCCTTACATAGTTATACATGCAGGCAAAACACCAATGCATATAAAATTAAAAAGTAAATATGGGGCTGGAGAGATGGCTCAGAGGTTAAGAGCACTGACTGTTCTTCTAGAGGTCCTGAGTTCAATTCCCAGCAAAACCACATGGTGGCTCACAACCATCTATGATGAGGTCTGGCGCCCTCTTCTGTAAAACTGTATGCATAATAAATAAATAAATCAAAAAAAAATTTAAAAAGTAAATTTTTTAAAAAAAAAAAAAAAAAAAGAAAGAAAACAAGGGCTGGAGAGATGGCTCAGAGGTTGAGAGCACTGACTATTCTTCTAGAGGTCCTGGGTTCAATTCCCAGCAACCACATGGTGGCTCACAGCCATCTATAATGACATCTGGTGCCCTCTTCTGTACACTGTACACATAATAAATAAATCTTTTTAAAAATATTCAACAAAGCATCATACAGGCTCCAGACACCCTCTATATTTCCCTTTTTTTCATGGCTTATTCATTATATCACTTTATTCTTTCTTTTTTATTTTTAATTTTATGTGAATTGATGTTTTGCCTGCATGTATAACTGTGTAAGGGTGTCAGATCTTGGAATTGCAAACAGTTGTTAGCTGTCAAGTGGATGCTGGGAATCAAACTCAGATTGTCTGGAAGAACAGTCAGTGCTCTTAACCGCTGAGCCATCTCTCCAGCCCCCACTTTATTCTTTTTTTAAGATTTTTATTATTTTTAAACTATCCTTTTCTATGACTGTCTATATTCATTTGCTTTTCTTTCTTCAGCATCTAAACACACTGTACCTTTTTAGAAGTTTTTTTGTGTGTGTCTGGACTGGACTTTACTAAGTGCCTACAGTGTTCTCTGACCACTTATGGAAACTGCTAAATTAAACCAACCTATATATTTTAAGAATGTTCTAACTTTAAAATGGAAGTCAGAAAATATGTTGCATTGGAGGAGAGGTTATGCCTTTGTTTCCACAGGGGGAAAAAGTTATAGTTCTCTTCCAAATTCATGAAGAAAGGAAGATTAGAGTTGGTTGATTGGGGGAGACGTACTGAAAATCTTAGCTACAGACATTTTAAAAAGTTAAAGATGGGGGCTGGAGAGATGGCTCAGCGGTTAAGAGCACTGTCTGCTCTTCCAGAGGACCCGGGTTCGATTCCCAGCACCCACATGGCAGCTAACAACTGTCTGTAGTTCCAGTTCCAGGCAAACACCAAGGCAAATAAATAAATAAATAAAGCTTTAAAAA
>PVIH01027771.1:0-16358 GCA_004025045.1 Sigmodon hispidus | reverse complement strand
AGGAGACAGAGACTCAAACAGAAGGTCACCAAAGGTGGCCGGAGCCAGAAGAGTGAGACCCATTTCTTCCTGCTTCAGTCCAGGCTGGGGACAGGGTAAAAGGGTGGCTATGTGGGTTTACCCTTGGGACTGGGGCAAACAAAATGGGATGGATGGACTTCCCTGTCCTGGCCCTGCTAGTCCTAGACATAAGGCAAGAAAGATTTGGAAGGCTGGAGAGATGGCTCAGCGGGTCTGTGTGCAATCGTAAGGACTTGAGTTCAAAGCCCTAGCTAGTACTCACACACAGAGCCACTAGTGCCTGTAAACCCAGCAAGGTAAGAAGAATCACTGTGTCTTGCTAGCAACTTAGCTCCAGGCTTACCAAGAAACCATATCTCCAGGGTATAAAGTGGAGAGCCTTACAGACAAACAGCCAAAGTCCTCTTTTGTCTTCTGCTTGTGTGTTTGTGTGCTCAGGCTGGGGATGGAACCCAAGGCCTTGCACGTACTTGGCAACTGTTCACTGAGATGCAGCCATAGCCTTTTTATTCTGGAGCAGCACCTCACTTAATTGTCCATATTTGGAAAAGACATGCTTTATAGCCCAGGTAGGCCTTGGCTTTTGATTCTTCTTCTTCAGTCCTCAAGGAGCTTGGTTGGCAGGCCCCAGGTTTCCATGCCCCACCAGGCAAGGAAGCTCTGTAAAGACACTAGTATGACTGGTTGAAAAGTGAGGTGCTCAGACGTTCCATTGTCACTGACAGAGGCTGCTCGTGGTGCTTCTGGTTGAAGCTCTTGGGCTGGTTTGCACCTCACTACTTCTTTCCCAAGTGCTGCTGTATCCCTCTGGGCTTCTGTTTCCTCGTCTTCAGATGAGGTTCTGGTTCTGAAAGGGCTGTGAGGTGGCCCCCGTGAGGGTGCCAGGCTGCTCCTACCTATAGCTACCCAGTGGAGTGCTGCAGTAATTACAGAGTGACCATGGGCTGTACCAAGGTGAGCAAGGGTAGATATAAGAACTCCTCAATACCACCTAGAGACTGTCTGCCCCAGGCCAGGTCTGGGAGCACATGGTGCAGAGCTGAATTGTCGTCCGCTCTCTGTGGTGAAAGCCTGCTGATTCCGGCAGGGCTCACAGAGCCTTCTTAGACATCTCAAAGCCCCACAGCACCCTAGGCTCGTAACAAAGGACAGAATAAGCCAATGTCCAATCAGAGATTAAGCTAAGAAGCTGAGGAAAAGTATCCGCCACCCAGAAAATTTTAGCACATCCCACAAAGAATATGATGGGTCAATATGCTAGAACTAACAAAGTCATGGTACCTGCTCCTTCCTCTCTCTCTCTCCCTCATTCCCTCCATCCTTTCTTTCCATAGACAAGGAAGAGAAGAGGAAGAGGAGGGAGGGAGGAAGTAGAAGGAAAGGAAGAGAGGAGAAATGAGGAGGTGTTGGGTCCAGAGAATCCAGACAGCAGGGGAGGCCTGTGTGCTGTGTGTGGGGGGGAGGCTGGAATAATAAGGACACGGAGGCATCCGGGATGTCCTGACTGTGCACAGTTGTCACCCTTTTATCACCCTCCTGTGTCCCCACTCCTCTGCTGTCCCCTGTGGAGGCCTGTGCCAGGCTGGGGGTAGTATCCTGCCCATGATCAGGAGACAGACGACACAGGGCCCTGACTTCAGTGTCAGGGGCAGAGGACTACTCAGTGGGACTCAGGATGGATGCTTAGCTTCACAAAACTGCCTCCACAGAGCTGTCCCAGCCACCCCAGGCACCCGATGTGCCTGACCTATCCACCCACAGCCCATTACTATCCCGACTCACCACCCAGAAGGGGCCAAGGCTGTATCAGAGAGAGTCACCTTGAAAGCCACCAGGATACAGTCCAATGGCAAGATGGATGGATGTCACCAGCCACTTTAAGGTTGTGTTTATGGGACACCCAGGCAGCTGGTCAATCCTTTGGGGCCATCACTCACTGGGCTACCAGGGTCTCTGACAGGCTTAGAGATTGCATGGTCACCTTAACTGGGGCAGCACTTAGCATCTTAGCATGATGGCCTGCTGCAGGTCCTGTCCCAGTCTCAGTCTTGACAGATGAGATACTGTGACCCTGAGGACTAGGAGAGTACAGGGCCAGAGATGGAGAAAAGCAGTTTGAACCAGTACCTCTAGCCTAGCTTCTGCTATGCTTCCTGAACAAACAGTCTACCACAGACTCAGACTCTCTAGTAGATGTCAGACTGCCAGGTGTCACAGTGGCCCACCCCACTCAGGGGCCAGAGACCCGAGCTGCTACCTTGAGGAAGTAATCAATGTCACACCCTCCCTCTGTCTTTCTTTTCCATGGATGAAGCCAATGATTTACAAAATGTGGAACAGAATGTTTCTAGTTCCACCAAATGGCAAACAGCACAATCAGCCACACAGTCAGTAGATTCTGGAGGACAGAGCACCTCTATTGGACCAGCTTGCTTGCAGAGCTGTGGGGGAGGAGGCGGAGCCTAAAGAAAGAGCATGAACACAGTTCACTCTGTCCCTCTGGTGCCTTCTGGTTAGCATCTTCAATTTCTCTACCTGAAAAGCATGGTCCCCAGCTATCAGGTCCAAAACTGGGTGAAGAAGGAGCCAGAAGATGAGTATAACTGGATTCCTTGTGGTGAGACAAAATCACAGAGCTGCCTAAGCCAGGCCTCAAGGCGCTCTCCCAAAGCAGCATGTCAAGGTATGTAACTACAACACACGCACTTATTCTCAAGAATAATATACAAACCCACTGTGTCCAAACTTAGCTCAAAGTGGATCAAAGATACAATGCAGGAAAGTTAGCTGCCAAGCTCTTAGGGAGTCACAGGGGTAAGTCTCTGTAGCCTTGTATCTGATGATAGATTCTAAGATATGCCACCAAAATGCAGAAGAAACAAATGAAAAAAAAATGAATGAATGGGTCCGATCCAAATGAAAAACTGTTCTGCTTCAAAGAACACTGTCAAGAATGTAGAAACATGACCCAGAAAATGGGAGGAAATATTTACAAATCATGAATTTGATAAAGGTCTTGTGCCCAGACAAAGAACTTTTAAAATTTGCCAGTAATGATGAGAGTCCAGTTTTAAAACCAGGCAAGGATCTGAAGGGACATTTTTCTAGAGCAGCAGTGCTCTGACAGGGAAAGAGTGAAGGGATTTGGAAAGATGGAGGGGAAGGAAGCTGTGTGGAGAGATGGCTTAGCAGTTAAGAGCTCTTGATGCTCTTGAGGAGGACCTGAATTTGGTTCTCAACCCACCACTTAAGATGCTCACAATCACCGGTACCCTCAGTTCCAGAGGGATTCAGGGATGCTGGCTTTTACAAGTGGTCACTCTCATAACCTCCTTTGTTGCTAATAAGAATGAGAATATATTCCATTGTTGGAATACATTGCATTATTTAAATGTCCGGCCAGTGTTTATTTTGGCAGTTAAATGTATTGCCAAAAGTACAGACACAGTGGCAAACAATTTGGCAATTCATCTAAATATTAACCAGGAACTTTCCATCCAATAAAGAAAAGCATCCCAGGCCTGTGCTCAAGAGTATAGGAATCTCATCTTCTTTTAAAAACCTACAGGTTCATAATGGCGTTGTTTACAAAAGCAAAACCAACCCATGTTCAGATGAATAGATAAGGATGATGTGGAAGCTAGGATGGTGCCTCATATCTACAATCCCAGCATTAAGAGTCTGACGCTTACTGGAAGAATTACTGCCTTCCAGGTTAACCTAAGCTAAGAATGAGAACTTCATCTTCTTTTCCTGTTTTATGATAAAAAAAAAATACACTTACAAAAGCAACTTCAGGAGACTGAAGCAATGGTTCAGCAGCTAAGGGCACACTGGCTGCTCTGCCAGAGGACCAGAGTTCCATCCCCAGCACCCACATGTTGGCTCACAGCCATCTGTAACTCCAGTCCTTGAGTATTTGATGCCTTCTTCTGGCCTTTACCACATGAAAATGGTTCACAGACATAAATTCAAGGAAAACACTCACATACAGAAAATAAAAAGGAAGGAAAAATTTTAAAAGTGACTTAAGGAAAAAAGGGTTTAATCTCAGCTTACAGTTCAAAGTACAGTCCACCACGGCAGGAAGTCAGGGCAGCAGGAGCTGGAAGCAGACAGGAAGCACAGAAGAAGGTGTGAATGCCCAGCCCACGTTCTCCATGCTATCCAGTCCAGGATCCCTGCTCAAGACATGCCCCACCCACAACTAATATGGATCGCCCCACACCGATTAATAGAATCAAGATCCCAGAAGTCTCTCTCCCAGTTGCTTCTAAATCTCATGTTGGCAAATAATTCTAATACATCCTGTCACAAAAAATAAATAAATAAAAACAGACAGCCAGGGTAGTGCACAGCTGTAATCCCAGCAGTAGAGAGGCAGAAATTCAAGGTTACTATTGGCTACATAGGGAATGTGAAATTAGTCCTGACTACATGTAACCATGTATATTTTTTCTCCCATATATAATACATACACATATACAACAAAAGAAGTAACCAATTTTTTAAAAGATATGACTCAAAAGGATGAAAGTATGATTTTATCAGGTGACATAGGCTGGGGGTGAAGGGACACAGGCCTCATCTTCAGCCCTCAAGTGGATTACTAAGGTATTGGGGGAGGCAAGTGGAGTGTGGCTTTGCTTATGTGGGTCACATGGTAACTTCTTTTACACACATCCACATGTTTGGATCATACAAATCCTCAGAGGTACTGGCAGAGCCTGCCACTGCCACTCTGGTCCTCAGGAGGACCCTTCCCACTCGGTAGTGAAATTCACCTGTCCTGGTCTCCAAGGCCTTTATCTGAAGCCATGCTGGCCTTAGCCACGACACTGATACTTGTGTACACGGTGAGCTTCTTCCTTGGCCTTCCTCCTAAGCCCTGTGGGGGAGGGTAATAGGTCCACAGGAGCCAGGCATTGCCAAGTGGGGTACACACCTGTGCCGCCTGGCTGATTGATAGGGCAAGCTGAGCTACTCCTTTGAAAACAATGAGATCTGGAGCCCAGAGGAAAAGAGTGGATCACACAAGCTCCACACTCGATGCTGCAGCTCTGCCCTCCCTGACGGGCAGGCAGAGGGCACAGGCCTGCGTGGATAGGTCTCATCCTGCCTGAAAACGTCCAAGAAAGCAAGAAGCATCTTCCAGGCCCGTGCCTGTCCTCCAAGGCCTCCTTTGTGTCTGCACAGAGGCAGGGGGGTGGAGGAGAGATACATCCACAGTCACTGCCTGTCACTGAAGTCAAAGGCCTTTCTTAAAAGCCTCCTGGGCTTTCAGAGGCCCATAGGCAGGATCCATTAGCACAGGCTGGTGATTTGTGTGCTGCCCCTGTAAACACAGGGTTTAGAGAGGGGAAGGCCAGGGAGGTGAGGGCTCACCCTGTGCACCTGATTCTGGGGACACCCCTCCCAGCACAGGGAGCCAGGCTGGAGACCACCAGGGGTGTGTTTGCCCACAGGGAGAGGAGATAAAAATGCAATCCACCAGAACACCCTCCTTCCCACCGGAGCTGGGGACAGAATTCCGAAGAGGCACGGGAACACTTCCGGTCCTCTGCCGCTGCTGAGCCCACTCAGACCACTCCTGCATGTCTGCATCCCAGCCACAGAAGCCTCCGTGTTGCCTCCCTCAGGCTTGCTGGCATTTAGTGTGTCTGTGACAAAGGGAGCTTGCCGAAGGATGCTAAGAACAGCACACACACACACACACACACACACACACACACACACACACGTAATGGGATGGAATAAAGAAATAAAAGCAAAGAGTAAATGAATTCTTGGGCATCTACCCTAAGCCAGGCCCTGTGAGGAGGCTGTGGAGGGTCAGAGGAGGGTCCGTGCTGAGGAGGGAGAACCCTGGGAGAGGGGAAGAGTGGGATGGGTTGGGCTTCCTGTAAAAGAGGACTGGGGGTCGGGGAGAGTAGCTTTGTAAACTGGGGTCTAGGGGAAAGTGTTCTAGGGAAGTATGTGTGCAGAGGTCCTGGGACAACGCTGAGGGGCTGGACTCAAGGGACAGTGTAGAGGCAGGGTGCAGCCAGGGAGGAGAGAAGGGGAGGGAGGCTTAGCTTCTGCTCTGGAAAATCTGCTGGTTCTTGGCTCAAGCCCATTCCACCTCATGGGCAAGCAGGTCTCACACGGCCCCACACAACTCACTGGTTCTCAAGACCATCAACTCACTTGGTGATTAATTCCAAGGTCTGGGCTTGTTGCCCTCTGCCCTCTGAAATGTTTGTGTCTTCTCATAGCACAATTCCATGTTAAGATGTCCGGAGGACTCCTCTGTCCAGCCTCCTCCTGGTTCCAACCCCAGGGGTCCTGCACTCTCCCCTCCCCTGACAACCACCTTCCACATTGGGCTCCCTCTCACTTCAGGGGACCAGGGGATCCCCAGAATTCACCGGAGAGGTACCTTAGGAGAAAGGAGTCCAGTGAATTTGGGACTTGGCTGGACAAGCCCCCAGGTGCAAACTTCAAGTTCTGAGAAGTCCCAGCGGGAAGTCTGTCCAGTTCACCACATTTCTAGTCCCTTATCACCTCCCCTTTCTCACTTTTCAGTCAAGGACAGAGGGAGAGGGAGACAGACAAACTCCTGCACATGGACATCAGAAAAAGGCATATTCATTCTCTCAGGAATTGCAGTTCTCAGCGCATGTGATGTCTGGAACTACAGCAGCTTCTTTGTGCCCATGAGTGGGAAAATGGGGAGTAGGGCACCAAAGCTGCTGGCCCTGTACCTGATGGGGAGGAAGGCTGTACATCTTACCCCTGTGCTTCTGAACCCAGGGTCAAGTGCATCCCACACATCTCCGGCCTCGTCACCTTCAGATCCACCTGATGCAGAGCTATAGACCCTGTTCTATATGATGTGATTTTCTTCACAGCCTCCCTCTCTCAAAAACAAATATGTTTTCTGAAGATGTTTCCTCTTGACATTCCTCATCAGAACATCAGCTCTGGAAGCTTGGAACATACTCTTGGTTTTGCTCACACATGTAATTGTGACTTGCAGCAGGACCTGGCAGAGATCATCCTGACCTGGATGTACATGAGCCAGTATTTGGTGAGGACACTTGGTATAAGATAGTGTAAGGGTATGAGAGTAGGGTGGGCGGTGCTAACTTTGAACTGATGGTCCCCGACACACACCCCATGAAGAGGTTGGAAGAGGGCTGTGGCTCTGAGAGACTGCTTACCTGCAGTGAGGCTGACCGGAAGAAAGAAGACTGGGGTTGGGAATTGCGGCCAGAGTTCATTCCTGAAATATGATGAAATGCCTGCTTCCATGTAACACCTGAGGCCACAACTGAAAGAGTCAGGAGGAAGTTAATGCTTTTGACTCCAGTTAGTTTTGAGTGTGTGTGTGTGTGTTATGCATGTATGTGCATGTGTGCATTTACATGTGTACGTACTCATGCATACAGAGGACTGAGGCTAATATTGGGAATAATACTCAATCACACTTATTCATTAGACAAGGCCTCTCAAGTAAACCCAGAGCTTGCTGCCAAGGCTGGCCTTTCTAGCCAGAGTTGACTCTGGAGAGCCCATCTCCACCTTGTAAGACTGCCTCACCCACTTGCATCTAAATGAGTTCTGGGGAATCCAAACTCTGATCCTCACACCTTTATGACACATGAAATGGCTGAACCATCTCCTCAGTCCCTTACATTTTAATTTTAAAGGCATGCCTCAACATAGGAAAGCAGTGGGCCTGGACATGGGTGAGAATCATGTTTGTTCCAGGCTACACACAGCAGACAATGAAGATGAGAGAATTCAGAATTCTGCAGCTGGGTTCAACATCTTCCTCTGCATGCGTTACATAAGTGCTGCTGTGGATGAGATGTGGCAGAGCAGACCACAGTGATGCCTGAGTCCCCTGGCAGATTGGAAGTGTGAGAGCAATGCTTCACAGAGCAGTGTGACTGTCCCATCCCTTTGGGTTGTGTTGAAGTGACCCTGCCCACCATGGCCAACGTGCTCCTCATCTATTCCTGGAGGCAGATGTGGCTTGACTGTAGACCCTAAGAGGCAGGATTCCCCCAAGTCAGGCTGTGGAAGGCCCTCCCTAGATGGGCAGGGGAGGCCCGCCTACTACACTGCACAGATCAAGGGCAGGCAGCATCCTGGCTGGAGAGCCCTCTCAAGAGGCCGGAGATGAGGGGCCTCTGTATATAATAAAGGTGACTGAGTGTCAGCTGGATGTTTTTATGCTCTTCCAGAGGCCGCAGCTGTCCTGTGGCTGGAAGAATGAGGTTCTAACCAGTGGCGAAAGGCTTTGAAAAGGTTCCAGGCTGAAGGGGTTTTGGGTGGGCTTGGGCACATCTTTGAATTCCTTCCCACCCACCCAGCCCATGCCTCCTCCTTGCAAAGCCTGGAGGTACCAATGAGCATCTGACGATGGTGATATGCTACTCTGCTCTGAGGTATGGTTGGGGGGGGGGTACTCAGCTCTAGTCTAGTGTCCTGGAAACTAGTTTAGTTTCTAAAGTGTGCAGCTTTGGATGGTCTCAGACCTTAGGGCTCCTAATTGTGGACAAAGTCCCCTGTCCTCAGAGTCCCCATCCCTGCCCTCTATGGAAGCCAAGAGTCTGTGGCATGGTGTGAGGTCAGTGGGACATCTTCTCTGGAACAGGCTCAGCCCCTCACTAGTTTCTCCATTTGGTACTCCTTTCTTTCTGTCTGGAGTGAGTTTCTCCTAAGCAAAGGAGTCTGGCCAGGATGGCCACCTGAGGTGCTCATTCGGGGCTAGGCAGGACACCTACCTGCTCAGCAGCATCCACCATCTGCATGTCTAAGGCCTCCTTACAGGCATGCAGGACTCTTAGTCAATCCCTTCTAAGTCTCAGATCCCACTGGATCTCATGGGCCTTGAGGCTCTGTATCCCCTCACCTCAGAAGAGAGGACCAGAAAACAATGAAATGCAGACACACACGGGGCAAATGGCTCACAGGGTCTCCAGGCCTGGCCCTATAGGGAGAACCTGAGGTGCTTGGACAGAGGCTCAGATACTGAAGTGACTGTGAGAACTGCCGCAGTTCCTCACCGTCCCCACAGCCAGCAGCCCAAGGCCACCGCGGAGCCCAGGGTCATCTGAAACACAGCCAGGAAGAGGTGGGCTGCGGGGCAGGGAGATGTGCTTGGTGAACTAGCGTAAAGACTTTAGTGTTTGCTCCAGGAACCTGTGAAAAGCCAGGCATGATGATGTGCACTTGTAATCCCAACACTCAGGAAGTGGAGACAGGGGGATTCCTGGGCCTGACTCGTAACTTCTGGGCCAATGAGAGACCCTGTATCAAAGGAAGTGAAAGGTGTTCCTGAGAATAGCATGTGAGATTATCTTCCAGTCTCCATGTGTACATACACAAATACACATATTACACATAAAACAAAAAGAAGAGAGAAAGTAGACTGCCTGAGTCGCCAGGAGTGGAGGAAGCAGCATGCCTGTCATGTGTCTTAACAACATCAGTTTGATGCTGAGCCCCAACCAGCGAGTGGGAACATCCCAAATATGCAGAAGTGAGACCACCCATGTAGGGCTCTAATTCCCCCAGACTCCGTTCCTCCTAACCCTTTTCCTGTACCTGAGCTTGGAGGCAGATGGGAGGTGTTTCTAGGCTCACCCCTGGACCTGTGGGGCCTGTGGAACCCACCCTCAGCTTCAGGTTAGATGGGCCTCTGCTCCCTGTGCTGGAGTGGGAGGAGACGTGCTCACAGCCAGCATGAGCAGACAGTGTCATCTCAGGCCCTCTGGGGAAGTCTTTGGTGAGACACCTGCTCTGTTTTCTCTAGCTTTTAGAAGTGATGATCCACGAAGTCCCATGACCTGGAGCTTCGAAACACCCAACATTAAGGCTGCAGATGGGAGTGTTGCACGTCAAGGCTTCCCTCATCTGTATATCTTCATGGCAAAGGCACTGCTAGCTGACGGTAGTTGACAATAGAGCCACATGTGGACTAACTGGGTGCCAATGTGAGAAGGCATGCTAGTGTGGCAGGTCTCTCCCATGGATGTCACATGGCAAGTACTGATCATCTGGGTGTTGCATGGCCAGTCTCTCACCTAGCTGTTGATACAGCAGGTGTCTTACTTGGATATAAATATAGCAAGTGTTTTACCTGAACTTCAGTACAGGTGGTACCATCTCAGGCTAGTGGTCCTGCTTCTATGAGAAATCAGGCTGAGTAAGCCATAGGAGAAAAGTAGTAACCATCCTCCTGACTTCAGGTTCCTGCCCCAACTCCCTCTAGTGATCACAGCAGTGATGTGGAAGTGTAAGCCAAGTTAACCCTTTCCTCCCTAACTTGCTTTTGGTCATGGTGTTTCATCACAGCAATAGCGACCCTAACTAAGACAGGCTTCAGCGTCACTTCCTGGGAAACTCTTCCTGATTAGCTAGCACTGGGCAGCCTGGAGCTTCTCGTGGTATTAAAAGATCATAGACGGCTCCCCTGGACTCCAGTATGGCAGGTTTTCTCACTGGGCCACCAATACAGCAGAAGCCTCACTTGAATTCTGGTATAGCAGGTGCTTCTCTTCTGGATGCTAGTATGGTGGACGTTTTACCTGAGTGCAATACAGCAGGCACTTTTCACTCAGACAGATGCCAGTACAAGCATGCACTTTTCATCTGGGGGTCAGTGCAGCAGGTACCTCACTTGGCCTCCAGTCAATGTGTCTCACCTGGATGCCATGTACCAACAACCATCAGGAGAAAGCAATAACCAATGCTGAGGGGTTAGGGACCTGTTCTTCATTCTGAATGGACAGTGCTCTGTCGGGTTCCAACAGGAAGCTTATCAAAGAGTAGAAGGAGGCTTGTCTCCATCTACACTCAATGCAGTGGGCAGTGGCTCCCTCTCTGGGCTCTGGCTTGCAAGTGTCTGGACCAAATGGCTCATCTTCCAGGGCCATGGCCAGCAGAGGCTTGGCTGGTGTTAGGGACACTCCCAGGAGTCATCACTGCCCACCCGTTCTGGGCCTCAGGTCAGGTTTCCGTCTGCCGTCATTAGGCAAATGTCAAACTCAGAGGGGCAGCAGTAATTTGGACAATTATGGCCACTATTATTACTTCCTCTCCTTAAACGGGGGCCAAATTACTCACTTAAACACAACCACCAGTTGCTGGCCACAGGCGGAAGGGGCCACTGGTGGGGGAGGGGCTCTGGAGGAGCATATGAGGGAGAGAGGACAATTCTAAAATCTCACCAAACCATGCACTGGTGACTCTCTGGCAAGTTTGGGTGACATCCTGAAGTCATTCTGTTGGAGGACTCAGTAATCTTTTGGGCAAGCAGGGGCCTGTTGTCATACTATAAGCCAGGCCAGCACATTGGTTCAGCTGGCCACTATGGATGGGATCAGGGCAGTAATTCCTCTTTGGAATCCAGGGGATAGGACAGCAGGCTAAGCGGCTGGGAACAGACGCAGAACTGGAAAGCCACTGGCTGGTCTGCATTGCTTCCTATAGGAGAGTCTAAAGGCAAGATCATTCCTCAGGTGCAAAGTAGGTCAAGATAGCCTTCTGCTAAGACCTGAGACTTGGGGGCAGGACAGGTGTCAGCATGCAGAGAAGGAGGGAGAGGTGTGGGGATTTGAATGTAATTAGTCCTCATAAGCTCATAGGGAGTGGCTTATCTTAGGAGGTGTGGTTTTATTGGAGTAGGTGTGGCCTTGTTGGAGGAAGTGTGTCACCGTGGGGGTGGGCTTTGAGGTTTCATACATGCACAAGCCACACCCAGTGTCTCAGACCGTTTCCTGTTGCTTGCAGATCAAGATGTATCAACTCTCAGCTCCTTCTTCAGCACCATGTCTGCCTGCAAACTGCCATGTCCTGCCATGACATGGTTAATGGACTAAACTTCTGAACCTCTAAGCCAGCCCCAATGAAATGTTTTCCTTTATAAGAGTTTCCATGATCATGGTGTCTCTTCCCTGCATTAGAAACCCTAAGACAGGCATCTAGGCCTGTCCCACTTCTCGGAGCAAGTGCAGCCAGGAGACAGCTGATTCAAGGCCAGTAAGCACTTATGAAGCACCTGCTGTGTGCATTTTCCATACACTAAATCCCCAGAGAAGCCTTGAAAGTCAACTCCCATGGGAATACTACACATTTCAGCCTGTGTGGTTGCGGCTGTGGCTGCTTCAGTGAGATGGGCTGTTGAGACCATCCCAGTACAGCCTAGGAGATAGAATTCCCAGATATATCACTCCTAATGCAACTTCCCACTGTTATTTTATTACTGTGTGTAAAATGAATGACCAAAGTGGGGGAGACCAATGGGGTAGATCTCACCACATCCATCATAGTCAGTCTCATGTGTTGCTGGCAAGATGGATGTGTATACAGTCAAGGACCCAATGGTAGTCATAGGCAGGGTGTCAAAACCAGCTCTGATGCCAGGGACTGCACCTCTGTTCCTCACTCCCTTGCATGTCTTATGTAACTATTCCCTCAGAGGTATCACCTGTAGCCTAGAACCTGCCCTAACATTACCCACCCTAGATCTGGACTCATTCCCTCTACTGTCCTAGGAAGGTGACTGGCAGTACAGGCCTTGGACACTTGTTCTGAGTGTGTCAACATTTGCCACTTGGATGGCCAGACAAAGTCTATTTGTCAGCTGCTCACTAACTATATGGATGGTGGCCAGGGACCTCAGAATGCTCTAACATCATCATGGGTAAGCCAAGGGACTGAAGCAGAGACTACGCTGCTTACTGGCTTGCCTATCTATTTTTATTATACAGCCCAGGTCCATTTGCCTAGGTATGGCACTGTCCGCTGTAGGCTAGGCCTTACTCTGTCAGTTAGCAATCAAGAAAATTCCTCAGAGGCCAGTCTCATAGAGTGATTCCTCAACTGAAGTCCCCTCTCCACAAGTGACGCTAGTTTGTCAACTGTAAGCAGCTGTTTAGCCCCTTCCTCAAATGTTCAGCCCCTCGTGCTCCATTGAGACTCAGCTGGTTTGGCTCATAAGAGTCATCCACGGCTCCTAGCAGACTCAGGCTCTTCTAAGAGGGGGCTTTCTTCTAAAATGAAGACTCTGGGACTGACTGAGGCATGGTTCTCAGAGAACCCCAGCCTGGTCTTGGGACATCAGCTCTACAAACACCAAGACAGTCTCTAATCTTTTAGTACCTCAGGAGGCTCCAGGCTGCCCAGTGCTAGGTAATCAGGAAGAGTTTCCCCAGGAAGTGATGCTGAAGTCTGTCTTAGTTAAGGTTGCTATTGCTGTGATCAAACACCATGACCAAAAGCAAGTTGGAAAGAAAGAGTTTACTTGGCTTACTCTTCCACATCACTGTTGTGATCATTGGAAGAAGTCAGAGCAGGAACCCGGAGGCAGGAGTTGACTCAGAGGCCATGGAAAGTGATGCTTACTTATTGGCTTTCTCCTTATGGCTTACTCAGCCTGCTTTGTTATAGAAGCAGGCCCACTAGACCAGTGACAGCATCACCTGCATTGGGCTGGGCCCTCCACCAGTAATCACCAAAACACCTTACAGGTTTGCCTTCAGCCTGATCTTGAGGAGACATTTTTTTCACCTGAGGTTCCCTCCCCTCAGATGACTTCAGCTTGTATCAAGTTAATATAAAACTATTCAGCATAAGCTGCAGGTGGGATCCTGAGGGTAACCCTTCTACTTCCTAAGAAGGTAAGCTTCAATGAACACTCAGAAGCAGGTACCATGGGTGTGTGAACACAGCAGGATTCACATACCCACCTTCAGCACCAGCAACTGGTGCTGTCCTAGGGCTTTTGCAAGAAGCTCCTGCTGACATTACACAGATCTCACATCCCCTCCTGATGGAGGACCAATTTCCCAGAAGCGGTCTTTATAAGACATGTCTTTTTATTTTATTGTTTGCTCATGTGTGTGTGTGTGTGCACATGTGTGCATATGTGCATGTGTGTACTTGTTCACACATGTTTCTGTGGGTGGACATTTGTTTCAGTTGTGTGTGCATGGTTAGTACTGATATTTAACTCAACAGGACCGAGGAGACAAGTTTCTGGATATGCCTATGAGAGAGTTTCTACAATGGGGTAGGAGGTGGGGTGGGAAGAAGCACCCTAAATGTGGGTGGCACCATCTCACAGGTTGAGGTCCTGAAGTGAATAAGAAGAAAGGAGGTGAGCACCAGCCTTCAACTGTCTCTGCCTCCTGACTGCAAACTGAAGATTCGCTGCTGTCTAACTAACTCATGCTGCCCTGACTTTCCTACAATGATGGATGGTATCTTCTCAAACCTTGAGCAAGACTGTGGTGGTTTGAATAAAAATGTCCCCCATAGGCCCATAGGGAGAGGCCCTATAAAGAGGTGTGGCCTTGTTGGAGGACATGTGTCACTCACTGGGTTATGGGCTTTGAGGTCTCAGAATGCTCAAGCCAGGCCTAGTGACTGACAGTTCACTTCCTGCTGCCTGTCAACCTGAATGTAGGACTCTCAGTTCCTTCTCCAGCACCATGTCTGCCTGTGTGCTGCCATGCTTCCCACCATGATGATGATGGACTGAACCTTTACCCTGTAGCCTGTAGCCTGAGGTTTCTGACTTACCTGGGCTGCAGTCCAGACCTGCAGTCATGCAGACGCTTATAAAATAATTACTCAGACACTTATATTAATTACAAACTGTTTGGCTTATGGCTCAGGCTTATTGCTTGCTAGCTCTTACAACTTAACTCATTTTTATTAATGTATTTGTTGCCATGTAACTATGTGCCTTTCCCTGTGTTCCGTTCTGTGTTCTCTGGGCGGCAGCCTACGGCATCTCCTTGACTCCGCCCTTCTTGCTCTTTTATTTATGCTTGGATTTTCTACCTGCCTATAAGCTGTCTAACCAAAGGCCAAAACAGTTTCTTTATTAATCAATAACAGAGCATATTTACAGCCTACAAAAAGATGTCCCATATCAGGAACCCACCCAATTAAATGTTTTTCTTTATAAGAGTTGCTATGGTCATGGTGTCTCTTCATGGCAAAAGAACCCTAAGACAGAGACCAAATAAACCCAGCCTGCCCTCTGGTAAGTTGCTTCGGCCAGGTGTTTCATTGCAGTATGAGGAATTAACTAATCCATCATCCCAGTGTGGAGGTGAGAAACCAAGTGACTGTGCCACCTCAAGACAGACGTACGACATCTGAGGCCTCCCTCAGCCCTCAGTGTATGAAGAGAAACAGTGAGGCCACAATCCCAGAAAGCTGATGAAAAAATCTTTGGCCCCTGCAAGGAGTGGAGATAACACTCCATCAATGTGCAGATGAAGCATGTGTGGAGGCCAGAGGCCAACTTGAAAGGGTCAGCCCTCTCTTCCATCCTGTGAGACTCATAGATAGAACTCAGGCCATCAGGCTTGCTGGTGAGGGCTCTTCCTGTTGGACCATTTTACTGTTGCTGGACATTTGAATTTGTAGCTCTTTATATATGCCAGATACTAATCCATCAGCTGTCTGGCTATCACAGATTTCTCTCCCTGCTTGTGCTTTGTCTCTTTGCTCAATATTTCCTTGGCTTACAGACATTAAAATGCCACCCACTCTCATCTGTCAGTTCTGGCTGTTGTTTTCTGAGCTGTTGGGTTCTTTTGAGAAAGACCTTGTTTATGCCTATATCTTGATGCACTTTACCTTTTTTCCCATAATATTCTGAGAGTGAAAGGTCTTATGATGATGTCTTAGAGTTGATTTTTGTACAAGGTGAAAGGTAGAAAAAGGCAGAATCTCTTTCCTACATGTGAAATCCAGTTTTCCCAGCACCACTTATGTCAGAGAAGCCATGTGGCTCTAATTCTGGGTCCTTTAACTTCATTAATCCACATGTTTGTTTTTGTGCAGTTTTATGCAGGGCTTTGCCCCTGTGGCTCTGATCCATGGTGTGTACAGTGTACCATGGACTTGAACTCAGGCATAGGGATGACTGTTTTTGCTCAGGCTTGCTTTGCTACTTATCATCTCTTGTGCAAGTGTGTGGGTATTTCTGTGAAGAATGCCATTGCACTTTGGATGGGGATGCCACTGAACCTGTAGGCTGCTTTTGGGAATATAGCCAGGCGGAATAGCACACGCCTACAATCCTAGCTTTCAGGGAGCAGAAGCTGGATGATAGGTTCAAATTCAAGGCCAGCCTGCCATGTAGCAAGATACTTAAAAATCAATAGACCAACACACGCACACTGCCATGTAGCAAGATAGTTAAACATCAATAGACCAACACACGCACACTGCCATGTAGCAAGATACTTAACAATCAATAGACCAACACACGCACACTGCCATGTAGCAAGATACTTAACAATCAATAGACCAACACACGCACA
>PVIH01027770.1:0-16268 GCA_004025045.1 Sigmodon hispidus | reverse complement strand
AATATTATAGGGGCAGACAGGCACAATCAAATTTTGGGTTGAAGAGTTAAGTTTTTGTTGTTGATCATGTTTGATGTTTGTTGAGTTGATCCATCTCCAATTGTTATAACAACAGTATTGCCTTCTTCTATTATTTTTATTTTGACCAAGTTTAAATGCTGGAGAGATTTGTTTCCCCAATCCTTCAGGAGAAACAAAACTGACTAGAACAGGTGCCACAGATGCTGGGTCCAGGAGTCCTTCTGACATTTTATTTATTTTTAAAAGGAGCTCTGGTAAAGTTTTATTGAAGAAAAACTTCTTGGTTTACTTTTCACTAGTCTGTTTTGGCATGCTTCTAATAATATCAGAATCACCTGGGTCAATGATGGCCAGTGTGCATACTCTGAGGTATTTTCCACATGCTGGGCCCAATTCAATGTTATTGTCACTGTAGTGATGGACACCAGTTTTAGCCAACATGGCATAGCATTCTATTTTAGATTTCCTCAAAGCTGGGCAGTTGTTGGCGAGGATAACCAATTTCGCTTTGCCTTGTCTGATCATCTTCAGAGTCTGTTTGTATCCCAGCACGTACTTCCCACTTTTCATAACAAGTTGGAGCCTAGAGCTGATCGACTCCTGAGACTTTTTCTCTTCTTTGTGGCCACCATCTTCCTGCCTTTGGTGCAGGACAGCCCTCAACCAATACCAGCCGCCAAGATGGCTGCAAAGCGAGAAAGCCTTTCTGACATTTTAAAAGGCAAGAGCCACCTGCAGAATTGTGCTTCTGTTACTGGCAGCCAAGGCAACAGGTTCAGGACTCAAGTACAGACTGAATCACAAACGTGAGCTCTGCAAGAAAGTCTGACTTTATACTGACCTTGCAGAGTGACTGGTTCAAGCCCCCCTTTACCCAACACTTAAGACACAGACAGCTTTGGCAAATACCCCTTCTAAGGGTCACCATATGACCATTTACAAAACTGCATTTACTTTGCAGCCTACAAACTTGTACTTCGTACTCTCGAGTCCTAAATTCACGGGAAACCTCAGATGCATTTTACGATGACAAATTCTGCAATGCCGTACACCAAAGTGAACGCAAGGTTGGTATGCCACATCACCCTCCTTGTCAGCACTGTCATCTCCCTATGAGTAATGCACTGTTCTAAGATTTCAGTCCATCACAGAAACCTGTTCCTATCCTGTCCATATGCCCTCATTAACATGCATCTTTCTGCCTGACCCAGAATTTGCCATTTTCCTTAGACCTCTCAATTCTACAGTCTGTTTCTAGTTTAGTTCTTTAGATTTACTGAATTATCCACAAACTCAGTGCTTCAACATCAACTATTCCCCTTCGTACATTTTTTCTTATATTCATTAAATATAAATGGCTCAAAACTGGTTTCCTCACAACCAGTCTTTCCTATTCTGGTCCGTTTGCAACATTGTATCCCTGGTCCATTTGCGACATTGTACCTCAAGTGACTATTTTGCATTATAAATCTGGACACATCTATAGTTAAAACAAAACTATATCTATTGATATAGTATGTGTTACTCAAATACTGAAGAAAACTCAACATAAGGAAACCATGTTGTTTTAACTCACAGTTTTAGAAGTTGTTGTAGGTTTTTATTATTGTGATGAACACCGTGACTAAAAGCAACCTGGGAATAAATGGGTTTATTTTATTTTATTTTACAGCATATAATTCTTCATGAAGGGAAGTCAGGGCAGGAACCCAAAGGCAGGGTCTGAAACAGAGACCATAGAAAGACGCTGCTGATTGGCTTGCTCAGCCTGCTTCCTTATACAGTCCAGGACCCCCTGTCCAGGGCTGATAGACCCTCCATCATCAATTATTAATCAGGAATACAGGCAATCCCATGGAGGCATTTTCTCTCCTGAGGTTTTCTCTCCCCAGATAACTCTAGCTTGTGTAAAGTTGACAAAGAAACTATCACAGAAATTTTAGACCATTTTTTTTCTTTGGCTCTCTTGCTTTTGGACCTATGGTGAGGCCAGTTATCATGGTCTATGCATCTATGGAATAAAATCTTTTACCACACAACCAGGAAAAGAGAATGAGGAAGCTGCTGGGCTCCCACTATCCCCCACAAAGACATGTCTCAGTGACCTGAAGAGCTGTCACTGGGGACTGGCTCATAGAGGTTCCAGTGTCTCTGGATACTGTTGGTTCAGTGATGAAGAAGGCAGTTGGCATAAAGAAGCCGTGTATATGAGCATTTGACATGTGGTAGGAAGGAGACAGAGACAAGCAGTGAACAACAGAAGGCTGGGTGTTTGCACATGTTTGTGTTTGAATATAAAATAGTCTTTTCCACTCAGCCTTGTTCCCCTGATGGTGACACTATTTTGGGTGGTGTTAGAATGCTAAGAAGATGGGTCCTAACTGGAAGAAGTCACTGTGATGTGTCCTGATGGAGTTTGTAAGCACTGGCCTTTCCTCTTACTGTCTGCAGAGACAGGATTCCCATGATGATGTTGAGCCTCATGCCAGGCCACAGCAACAAGATCATGGAATGACACTGTGAGCCCAAAGAAACCAGACCTCCTCAAAGCTGTTTCTCTTGTGTATTGTTGAAACACAAATTATAGTTCATATTTAATGAAAACTCAGAGCCAGATATCGTAGAAAAGCTGGAATATCAGAGAGAGGAAACAGACCACAGTTAAATCTCACCCAGCCAACTTTTCATGGTAAAAGCTATCTTCCAGCTCCCTCAGCCTGGCTCCTCATCCCTTCTACAGAATAAATCTGTCTTCCTACACCTGCCTTAAACACCTTCTTTGCCCAATTGTTTCACTTCCAGGTTCAACTCTGCATCATATTCTAGAGTTAAAATTAAAGGTGTGAGCTACTACTGTTTGGTAGTTAGGCCTTGAACTCACAGAAACACAGAAAGATATCTGTCTCTGGAGTTATGGGATTAAAGGCGTAGGTCATCACTCCTGGTCTTTCCTCTGCTGGGATTAAAGGCATGAGTTACCACTCTCTGACCCTCCTGGCTTGACTGTGGGTGGCTCTGTTCTCTGATACTCCAGACTGATTTTATTAAATATAAAATATATCACCACATATTGTCACAATAACAAAAACTCTCACCCACACACTGTCATCCACCCTTGTGCCAGAAGTGATGCTGTCCTGGGATCTTCCTCATGGTTTCAAAGACTTGGGCTCTAGGGTGAAAGCTGGTATAGACCTCTAATCACACCACCAGGGAGGGAGAAGAAAGTGACCGAGTGCACACATTTGTGTAAACAACAGCATACAACATCATCATCATCATCATCATAGGGACATTCTGGTCTTAGGCAGAGTGTGGTGCACAAATCATCATAAGTTGAGTAACATGACAGTAATTACTTACATAAATTTTTTAAAAATAAAAATCATTTGCTATTTATGAGTTAATTAAACTTTTTGGAAAATGAAGTTGAAAACATCAAAATTCTTTTTCTAACAAACAGACTCAGAAATTAACATACATTCCTATCTATGAGAGGCATCTGGAAAAGAATTATTATTTTCCACAAAAGTCCTTTGAAGTCTTATTTTTTGCTTTGATATTTTTATTTGTTGTTGTTTCAAGATATGTTTCTCTGTGTAGCCTAGGCTGTCCTGGAACTCACTTAGTAGACCAGGCTGACCTTGAACTCAGAGATCTGACTGAGTGCTGGGATTAAAGGCATGAGCCACCACTGTCCAACATCTTTAATGTAACTATTTAATACTTTAAAATGAGCATCTCATTTTGTTCCTAATCTTTTTGCTACTTTCTGATGTAAGCAGGAGCAGGTAACCCTGAGTATAGCACAGAGCTGTTTGCTGTTTCTTAAATCTCGTTTACCTGGGACTTGAGGACAGCTCAATAAAGTGCTCACCTCAAAAGCATGAAGAACTTGGATTTGATCCCCAGTGCCCACATAAAAACTATAGTGGGAGGTGGTGTCTGAAGAGAGAAAACTTAGCTGAAGAAACCCCATTTTGCATTCTAGTAGCTATTTTATAAAAAGGTAAAATAAAGTTTAATTTCGCATTTCTGTCAGGGGTGGGAGTTGCCCAGTTCTGGGAGAATAGTCATACCTAATCAGTCCTGGGAAAAAAACATGTCCTAAAAGAATAGACCTAAGGAGGCCTCCCCAGTTCTGAGAGAAGAATAGCTTCCTACCTGTCCAGCTCTGGGAGGTTAGCCAAGACATCTGTGACGAACTAAGAATAATCTTCCATTTTAGAGCACTGTGCTGAACTAAGCAGACAGAGCCCTGAGAAAGAATCCCTCACCCATTTCCCAGTAACTATTACTAGAAACTATTATTCACAAAAGGCTACCCTGATCCTGCTACCCGACTACCAAATGTTCTCATCTAAATACATCACCACACTTGGGCTCAGATTCAAGGAGAAATTCCCTGGTTTAACTGTCGGCACACAGCCTTGTCCCCAGTCACCCAAACTGGTTTTTCCTGTAAAAGCGGCTGTTAAGCTCCCCTCAGCAGCCCCTCCCGGTCTCGATGCAATGAGAGCACAAGGACCGGTTTTCTGCCTGGGTTTGTATACTCACTAATAAACCTTGTTTTTGCATCTGGAGTCCCCCTGCTCGGTGAACTTTCTGGGGGGCACGAGTGTGGGCATAACAATCTGCCCAGTTCTGGGAGAAGAACAGATGCTTGCTTGCTCAGTTCTGGAAAAAACCAGCCACCCCAGGTAGGGTCCATTTAGGTGGGGTCCAAAGATACTCTGGGGCAGAAAGACCCTAAGCACCAGCCAGTCAGTAGCATGTCAACTCCCTGTCTCCAAGAAACCAATTTTGTTGTAACTTTTGCCTATAAAAAAATCCTTTGTAACCGAAGACAGCAGCTACTCCTTGCTCTGTTACCACAGAAGCTTGAAATATGCTCCCTGCCTGGCTTGTGTTGTGCTGCCCATAAACCTTGCTGTTGCCTTCCAGACATCCCTGTCTCCGGTGGTCTCTCTGGGGGGTGAGCTTTGGGCATAACAGTGTCAGCCTAGCTTTGTCAGGGGAGTCCCAGGTCAGTGAAAGGTCCTGTCTCAAAAACATAGAAACAGGTTTTAGAGAGATGACTCAGTGACCAAGAGCGCTGACTGCTCTCTCCGAGGAGGTCCTGAGTTCAATTCCTAACAACCACCTTGGTGACTCACAGAGTGTAATAAAATCTGTCAAGGCTGTCCTCTGGACCACACATATACCAAGTGAGAAATGACTGCATACTAGACTGAAACTCGTAATATTTGTTTATTGTTTTATATCAACTTGACACAGCTAAAGTCATCAGAGAGGCAGGAACCTCAATTAAGGAAATGTCTCCATTAGATCTAGCTGTAGGAAGACCTGTAGGATATTTTCTTAATTAGTGATTGATGGAGGCAGGCCCAGCCCATTATGGGAGGGGCCATCCCTAGGCTGACGTTCTGGGCTCCTTAGGAAAGCAGCCTGAGCAAGCCATGAGGAGCAAGCCAGTAAACCCTTTTGTGGTCTCTGCATGGGCTGGCTCCTTCCTCCAAATTACTGCCCTGTTTGAGTTCCTGTCCTGGTTTCCTTCTATGGCAGCGGTGACATGGAAGTGTAAGCCAAACAAACCCTTTCCTCCTCAACTTGCTTTTGGTCATGGTGTTTCATCACAGCAATACTGACCCTCACTAAGATGTAAGAGCACTTTAGATTCATCCACATGGCTTTATTTCTGTCTTGCCTGTCACTTCCTACTGTGTCTCTATGAGACTATTTTCTTTTCTTTTCTTTTCTTTCTATGTTGATCTGTTGTCTGCTGGTGATGAATTGTTTCAGGTCTTCCCCAAACTCCATGAAAGTATTATTATTTTGCTTTAATCACCAAAGCCTATCTTTACATTGAGAAATTGTTTCCAAAAGGAAAAGGAAAATCAGCATATTGAAGACACTTGCGTTGATTTGAATTTTGCCTTTCAGAAGTCAATAGTTCTCCACCTGCTGCTGATTTGAGTGCAATCTTTATTTTATTTTTCTGACTGCCCTTCTGTTTTTTTTTTTCCTTTGTCTTTGATTTTCTAAAGTTTTACTGAGGTAGGTGGAGTCATAAATTTCTCTCTATCTTGTTTGATTGGTTAACCTTGTAAAATCTGTTGACTTATAATAACAAATTTTAAAAATTAATGAAAATATAACACGCGTGTGTGCGTGCGTGCATGTGTGTGTGTGTGTGTGTGTGTGTGTGTGTGTGTATGTGTGTGTGTGGTCACAAAGACCGCTTTGTGAGGTCAGTTCTCCCCAGCTTTCACCTAGGTTCTAGGGATTGAACTCAGATGGTCACACTTGGAGTGAACATCTTTCCTCAGCCATCTTGTTGGTCAGACATAAACTCTCATTTGCTGAAAAACTGGGAAGCTTGTCTTCAGATGCACCTCCATATTCTCTTTCCTATTCTCACCCTATCTGCTGCTTCTTGGGGTGTGCTTGCTCAGCGTTGCCTTCCACTCTGCTCTGGATCTTGGTTTTACCTTTTCTTTCTTATTCTTTGCCCCAGGGACTCCCAGGAGCGACTGCTCTTTTGTTTAATGCTTTTCCACTTAGTGGTTAATTTTGTTACTTTTTTCATCTAGTAATTTCTATTTGACCCTTTAAATCTGTTTTTGATCATTTGCAAGAATCGGTGTGTGCAGTGTTTACAAAATCCTTTCCCTCTCTGCTTGATAATCAGACCTTTGACTTTCACAGTATTAGCCCCAGGAGAAAGACCGTTGACCCAAACCACCATGGCCAAATTAATTAAAGTAAGCTATTAATTATAATTAAAGCAAGCAACTAATTAAAGCAAGCCTTTTTATTTGTGTACACAGGCTGTCTCTCTCCAAGATGGGGTTCAAGAAGTCAGCACAGGACATAAGGAAGACCAGGTTTCTATAGCTCAGGGGTAGGAGATTCCCAAATGGGGTATTTGGTGGGCAAAATAAATGGGGTTAAGGTGCAGAACAGAAGCATGGCATGTTAGTCAGAATGACCTCCTGCCACAAGGACATGGTGCAAGGCAGACACAACAAGGTAGCCATGTAATGCTTTGAAACAAAGATAGGGTTGCAAAATGGTTAGGATAACTTTTTGAAACAAAAACATGGCTGCCATTTCCTGGAATAGGCAGTACAGAATAGCTTATAGTTAAGTTTACATGTGAGGCATAGCCCGATTCTCGAGAAAAGGAGGTTTAATCATAAACAGGAACAAGCCTAGTTTGTCTTTATTAGAAGATGGCTTTCAAGGCAGGATGGTCATCAGCAGTTTGATTTATTGGTGCCTTATCTCCTGACTGATAGGCTGTACCTGGCTCAGGGGAACAGGCGCTGGGAGAGTTTGTGAGTATGAGAGGTAGGTAAGCTGCATACCTGTGTGGACATTAGAAGATGCTCTGTTTAGTTCCTCCTGTTGGATAAGATATTTCTAAACCAGCTTCCAAGCAAACATGCTAGCTGTTGCCCCCCCCCCCCAGCCATGTGGCAGGTGAGGTTGGATGAATGCCCTCCACCATTGCCATCACCACCCTGGATGCAGCTCTGAATGCTGTCCCTCCATCACTTTTAAAGCAAGCTGTGCTTCTTCAGCTGTACCCTTCTAATGAATGGGTATCTTGTGTAGTCCATGAGCCTCCTGTAATCCTGAATGTTTAGCTGACACTAAAAAAACCCTTTTCTAGGCAATTCTTTCAGATCCTTCTTGTTTCCTGAGCAATTTTAGATGGTATATTTTATGGCTTTTCTGAATTCTTAGTACCTTAGGCTTATTATTATCTTTGAGTATGCTCTGTAAAAAATAATAAAGCAAAAGCAAGGCTTCTCAGCAAGTGTTCATCTTTTCCAGAGTAGGGTTAGGGGCTGGACCAGCACCAAAAATTGGCCCTGTTGTCAAAGTAACTGGGATTGTACAAAAGTATGGGAAGACTGCTTAGTCAAAGACATAGCGAGCTGACAGAGTCATCCCCACCATTTTTTCCTCTGATGCTTGGGAGGTTATGACTGGACCATGTCATAATCCTGGGATCATTTCCAGCTGTAAGGAATATCTTAGACTAAGATATATCAAGATACTTGTGTTCACACACCCCAGACATCATGGAGTCTACACTGCAGGTACATTCATAATTTAATGTTGGGTCTGGCAATGGTCATTTTTTTTCCTCTGTAACCCATGCTCATGGTCCTTCCATCCTTCTGTTTTTGCCTTTTAAGTGCTGAGATTACAAGTACATAAATTTTATAGAAATAATTAATTTTACTCTTAATTATGTGTAATGTATGTGTGGGCATGTACACATGAGCACAGCAGCCCATGGAGACCAGACCCATCAGGGCCCTCTGGAGCCATAGGTGGTTGTGACCTGCCCAATGTGTGCACTGAGAACTGAACCTGGGTCCTTTGCAAGAACAGAAAGTGCTCTTAATCACTGAGCCATCTCTCCAGCTCCTCCAATTCTTGTCTTTTAAGTAGCAGACTGTCTTCAGAGAGCAAATATTAAAAAAATGCATAGACCTTGTTTTTCATAGAGCCTGTTCAAGGCAAGCCAAGCCTGAGCCACAAGCTTAGGAAGAGTTCTGGGATGCTAAATTGCATCAGCTGGAAAGCAAACCATGAATATGTTTTCTTGGGACTTAGATCAATGAAAATAAGAAGCAACTGGAATGATTTGATCCATCCTTTACATCCTAAGTAGGAGGAAATTTTTGATCTACCTTAACCAGAAGTTAATGAAGGGCCTCTAGGAGTGGAGTTATCAAAATGAAAAACCAATTATAGCCTGTCTTAATTCCTTTCAGATCTATAACTTAAAGCAGTTAGCTCCTTTTCAGTTTAGTGTGGCTAATACCTTTGAAAAATCAAAATGTACTAACTGGCATTTTCTAAAAGAGTAGTTTTCAACCTATGGGTTATGATCCCCAAGATCATTGGAAGACACATATTTACATTATGAGTCACAACAATGATAAAATTACAGTTATGAAGTAGCAACAAAAATAATCTTATGGTTGGGGGCACTGTTGTGCCCTGATCACGAGGCCCCCAAAATGATTACCAGAGACTCGAACTCTCTGAAATGCAAAAGTAAAGTTTATTGAAAAGTTATGAAAAAAAGAAAAGTTATGAGTTGCATGACAAAAACCTTGCTCTGACACACGGGCATGACAGTGGCCAGAGGAGGTGTTTTGACTTTGGGAACTGGGTTTTTAAGACAAAAAACCCACAAGGTTATTCATCAATTGGGGTCTTTTAGTACAGATACAATTCTGATTAGCTCGTCTTTTGGAGGGATTTTTAGACTTCCTCTGTTATCTTAGCCACTGTTGCCAAGCTCTTTCTTTGACTACCTACTGGGTTGGCTTGTCCAGAAGCTGAGAACTTTTGCTCAAAAAATGGAAGTGCTTTTCCAGTTCTTCATTTCCCCCTTCTCATGGGCCTAATGGAATCCAATCATGGATTCTAGACAGTTCCGGCTTGTAAGTGCCTCTGTCTGCCATCCTGCCAGGATCATTACAATCTTAGCTCTATGAAGGCAGGTAGGGATGAGGTGCCGACCCCCTGTGGCTGAGTCTGTTCTTCACCTCAAGATATCAACACTGCCATTCCCTCATCCTGGCAGATCACTCACACTGGTACTCTAGCTCCATGAGATAGGAGGCTAGCACGTCTAATCTTTAATCAAGCGAAAGGCTGCTTTGTCTCTGCAAACTAGAATATTCCCACAGTACTGGTTC
This sequence comes from Sigmodon hispidus, assembly GCA_004025045.1. Taxonomy (NCBI): domain Eukaryota; kingdom Metazoa; phylum Chordata; class Mammalia; order Rodentia; family Cricetidae; genus Sigmodon; species Sigmodon hispidus. Next base: position 6,516 of record PVIH01027770.1, on the reverse strand, counting down.
TGTGAAAGAAAAGAGTTGCTGGAAAACAATTCAGTAAGTGGATCAGCATGGGTCTGGCTTAGAAAGGGGTGCTATTATGGCCATTTCTCAGTCCAGGTCATTTCTCAGTTCCACCTTCTGGCAAGCCAGTCAGACATCGCAGCAGCACTGTCCTGTTCTCCTCACTCACCCCAACTGCATAAAACTGCAAGGCTGTTTAGACTCTGACCATAACTAGGAGGGCAGGAATACTTGCTAGATCCACAGATGGAGCCCCCTGGGCCTGCAGCCTCAGTGTCTCTGAGGACCCCTTCCCCAATAGAGGCCTGACCTGAGGCCCAGCAGGAAGTGTCTTTCAAGGTGTCATTTTCTTCCTCAGATGTGTAAACAGTGTGAGTGGCCAGGGGTCAGTCATTCTCAAGGCAGGACACTTTGAGGCAGGAGCAGCTGGGACCTCTGGGGTCCCACAGCCCATAGGAGGCTGACTTGCAAAGCCAAGCAACAGGCTGTAGGGACATTTGACCTCCACACAAAAGGTTCCCCCCCCAGGTTCAACTTGTTTGTTTATTTTGATGCTGTACTGGGACTGAGCCCAGAGGCCAGACTGCCAGCAGGACATGGCTTTTCATTCCGCTCAAGCTAAGACAACCGCAGGGCTAATGAAGAGACAGGCAAGGAATTCCACATCGCCACTACAGATCTCCCTCTCTTTAAAAACAAATACAGTTCACTCTCTTCTGTATACTGCTTGAAACAAGTAATATTAAATGCATCTCACCAAGATTGTCCTTTGTAAATTTGAGTTAACACTACTGAACATCAGTTCACCAACCATTGTCACAATAGTAGGAAAGACAAGGGCTCCACACAACTTCAACAGATGCTGGACGAAAGGTTTCCTTTTAACTTAGTATTTCAACCTGTTGTGGGCCGGGGATAACCGGGAGTTGTTTCTCTGTATTACTGCTTCAAGCTGACATTGGAGCATTGTTGTTAGGGCCCCAAAAGGTTGAAAAGCTAGTAAAGAGACTGGGCTACAGTCTGGGGCATGTAGTTGAATCACTCAATTGCTGAGACAGGAAACAACCCACATTGGTAGGACTGTTCCACAGGCTTCCAGCAAGTCCAGAACTCCTATCCAAGTGGAAATCTGTTGAGATATGTTAAAACTAAGAACAAAAGTTAGAATTTAAATTTTGGGCCCAGTCTTAGTAATTTGGGAAGGGCAGGAGTCCCCAAACCAGAAGAGAAAAGTATTATCCTTAGGAACAGACAGGTGAGACAAACTTAGGCTGTACTTACCTGGAATCCTTTTGGCCTCTGTGAGGTGGATCTAAATTTTATGATTTTCTGAAACTCATACAAATTACAAAAAGACATGAGTTTTAGTTATATTAGTGTTACCAATCAGGCTTTAAAATGAGCTTGAAAACTGGCTATCACCTTGCAGAAGGATCTGACTGTCTGATTCTACCAAGCTGACAAAGTTATAACTAGCCCAGCCGTCAATACTTGCAGAGATCTGAGAAGGATAAATTATACCTAAGTACAGACTGAGCAGCTTCCAGATCTACTAAAATCAACAGAGACCAGTCCATACCCAGTTAGCCATGCCCAGGTCTCCACCTAGTTGGAGGCAGAAGTGTCCAAACAGCATCAATCTTCAGCTGCCAGGACTTTAAGGTGGGAGTCTTTCCCACAGTAGAGGGACATATGGGAGAAGACTGACCTTACTTTGTCTAGGCAGAAGGGTTCAATCAATTCTCCAAAGTCCTGCTGCTTGTCCAGGTCAGCACTAGGCTGTGTCCTGGTGGCAGGCATTGCATCTTGCTCTGATCAACACCGCCGCAATCCGGATGGAGACATCGTGATGCCTCGTAATCTTTGGAGACCTTGGGTCACTGTTAGGGTCTGGAAGTCTTTGTCTGATATAAATAAACATTTTAAATGACATATTCTGCAGATCTCCAAAGTATGAGGGCTGCCCTGGTATATCTGAATTGAAAAACTTTGTTTCCAGTTACTTGTTGTAAGCTCAACCCTGAATACATAATTAATTACATCAGTAACTTAGCATGGCTATGATTAAAGAACTTTGATTATTTAAAGATGACTAACTACTTATGTCTCCTAACAGCCTTTGATATGTTAGCAGCTTTCATAAGACTGGGACTTTACAATTTATTTCTGTCAGGTTTTGCCCTAGAAATAATGACATTGAATTGAAACTCTTCCTAGTATCAAAATAAAAACCTTTATATAACTCAGTTTACCCAAATATCTTAAGGTTAACAAGTTTAGCTAAGACAAGGAGTCTAGACACACATTCTTTTAAAAAATTTATTTATTTATTAAGTATACAGTATACAGAAGAGGGCACGAGATGTTATCTTAGATAGGTATGAGCCACCATGTGGTTGCTGGGAACTGAACTCAGGACCTCTGGAAGAACAGTCAGTGCTCTTAACCTCTGAGCCATCTCTCTAGCCCCTAGACATGCATTCTTAAGCCTGAATAGACCTTGAGTAGGGGAGGCACTTTCTAAGCAAACATCTGACATGCAAGTGGCACCCGCATACATTACACACGGAACTCCTGCCATCTCCACATCTGGCAGGGGTGAGCCTAGCGGTCCTGTCTGTATCTACCAGTCTCAGCTAACTACAAACTGTAGTATTTCCCAGCATAGATAGAAAGGCACTGGGTAGCTGAAGGTTCTATCATGTTAGAAGTAACCAGAATGGAACCTCCAGAGCCCCTAGGGACAGCTTCTTCTGTTACACAGAAAGGAGAAAACATCTTTTATCCCATCCTTCTTAGGGAACATTTAACACTTGGTATTTATAGCAATGCTGGCCCAGGTGACACCAAGCAACTCCACATATTTCAAAGCAGCTAAGGAGCTTCTGGGCCCATGAATGGGCCTCATTCACACTTAATTCAGTATCTTTGAGAATAGAGCATTATCAGCACTGGGAAGTCGTCAAATCAGTCTAGAAACCTGGGGACTCAGGTGGAGAAACAGTACCTACATTTAATGTAACAAAAAGGCAAGGCAGTTTAACTCCTTCCCCAGGGACCCTGAGGACTAAGGCATTTCTCTTTACTGCTGCTGCTCAGAGCCATCAAACAGTATCTTCAGACAATGAAATAAATAATTAAAGTGAACCTAGGTGACATGGAGGACCACATCTCAGTTTAAGAGCACAGTCTGCACATAGCAGAAGGATGGAAGGTCTTTGTCTAGATGCAGGAGAAACAGTGAGTTTAGCTGTTTGCAGAGGGGCAGAGAGCTAGTGAGGCTACTGAGGGTCTGGGCCTACGTGGAGAAAACAGGAACTAAAACAACCTGGATGTCCATGCTCTTCAATCACATGTAATCCAGCTGAGGGCACATACAAGCACACACACACACACACACACACACACACACACACACACACACACACACACTATCTGACAGAGATACTCATTCTCAAAATTATACACACACACACACACACACACACACACACTATCTGACAGGGATACTCATTCTCAAAATTATCCATGACAGGAAAAACAGATCTTCTGATCATGTAGCAGAAAAGACATATGTTTCTGTAAGTAAACATGTTCTGCTCATGTGCAACCTCCTACCCACACCCATCAAGAACAGTATGGTAACTATGGAAAAACAAGACCTCACTCTGAGGTCGCAGGATCATTTATCCATCACACTCACACCTGTGTATCAATCCACTTACCAATGAGTTGACAGACGACAGCTCTCAGTGTGCCAGGAATAGATATCTTCTGATTACCAGTTCTTAAAGCTTTTCACAGACACATCTGTGGCTGGCTTCACAGAGGCAAGTATCTCTCAGGGTACTGACGAGTGAGCTCTGCTGGGTCACACCTGCATTCCTGGGCCTGTAACTGACTAAGGAGCTTCACATGGGAGATGGATGGAGAGGTCCCTCTCTTCTCAAGACACTCCCAATCCTTCTTCCTTTCTAGTGGACCATGAGCACCGTGATCTGCAGATCTGGGCTTTCTTGGCAGAGGCTCAATAGCCCAAGTTTCCCAGGGCCCATAGCAAGTTCTCAGTTCCTTTCCTGCAGGCCTCTCTATCAGCAACTGCACCTAACAGGTCATCCACATAATGCAACAGGCTTATATCAGGGCTTGGGTTTTGTACTCAGATACTCATGGAGGGCTTCATCAAAGATGGTGGGGGAGTTCTTGAGCCCTTGAGGTAGTCTAGTCCAAGACAATTGGCCACTGATTCTGACCTCTGGATTGTGCCACTTGAAGGCAAAAAATATTGCTGACTCTCTGACCAGTAACAATGGAGTGTTCCAGGCAGACTGAAGCGGCTTCAGTACCCCAAGAGTTAATAACTTATGTGTGGGGGGGTTATTCCCTCTCTTGCTTCTTGAGACATGGGGTCGTGTTCACATATATTGGGGGTCTGTGCTTTGCTAATCCTATGCCCCCAGTCTCAGCCCATGCTGGAGGAAACCTCCGCAACCATTTCTCAATTCCTGGCTCAGGGCCTGCTGGCTTCTGATGGAGTCTATAGTTCTCAGACAGACTAGCCACCATCAACACCTGGACTGGTTTCTAATAGTGGAAAGGGGCACTCTGGAATAACTAGGGACGAATGGGTTACCCATCCCATTCCCAAGTCCACCGTTCTTCAGATTGTCCACAAATAAGATTTGGTGCTTGTGGCCTCTTGTACCCAGGTTTTCCTGGTGGACATAAGTTAATCTGGTGTCATCAGGACAGAATTCTCTCACCCTGAATCTTGCTGGTTCAGTTTTTTTTATATACTTCTAGTCTATCCATCTGATTTCTAGGCATCTTTACTTCAGACAATTTTTCTTTTTCCCTTTAAGTCTTCTGCCTTTTCTCTCATTCTCTGAGCAACATAAAAACGTCTACCAAAGTCTTTCTTAAGGTTTCCTTCAGTAGTCTAGGAAATATCATATGACTACAATATTTTAAGCAGGAACAGAAACATGCATATATTGTAGTGTTTTTTTTTAATCTTAACCAATAATAATCTGTAACCAACCTCCCTAATGATGACAAATATTTATAAAATATTTATAACCCATTGGATATGTATGATCATGGCAGCATTTACTTTGTCTCAGTAACCACAGGCAGTGACTGATCAAATATGGTGACAACCCAGCCATGTGCCTGACTAAGAATGCAATTCAAAACAGAATCATGTCATATTTTTAATTTTACCCATGCATAGATTTCTAACTATCAATTTACAGTGTTACTAGTTTTAATTGTAACAGATTTTTAACAAGCTTATTTAATAATTTTTATCACCGTGTCAACATTATCCACATTAAAAACATTTGAAGCCCTGCTAAATTCTGAATCTTGACCATAAGTGCAGTCACAGCAGCTGCAGCAGTGAGTGGTGACCAGCTACTATTGGCTACTATTGGAGATAGCAAAAGAGTATTTAAACCATTTTTGTTTCAGTTTTATGCTTTTAACAAAACTAGGATCACATTAGGAAGCACAAAATTCTCTAACAAAACAAACACATACAACTTTCTCGAGAAACAGACAAAATTTCCTAACAGGACAAACAAAACTTCCCAGCCAGAACCAGAACCAGATGGGCAGGTAGCATCTTGCTCTATTGATACCCACATTCCCATCCTTTCTAGCGGCGCTTGCCTCCTTGCAATGAAACATAGAAAACAGATAATTCTGACATACACAGTTCTGGCAGGAGCAACCTGAGAATCTCTTCCACTGGCCATGTGGGCCCAAAGGCTGGTCATGTGCAGGTTTTTATCCAGAGTAACAGAACACACACACACACACACACACACACACACACACACATACACACACGAGTCCAGATGTTAAACATGTATACTGTGGCCACATTTTTCATGCATTCATACATTCATCTCTAGGAACATTGTTAAGAAAGATGACTATTAGCCTGGCTAAAATATTCACATAAAGACAAATAAGACAAAGGTACACAAGCCAATACCCTGTCATACAAAGGAGAGACATAAGCACACTTTAGACAAAACAAAGAAACAAGGGTAGACCCATAACAGAGTAACCGAGTACTGCAGTTCAGAGGCCTTGGCCTTCCACCAAAAACTGTACAGATGGCAGATGAGACAGTTGGCTCAGTAGGGTCTTCCTGTCCCCAGAGGCCAGATGGGGACCCTCTCGGCTCCCAACAGCAGGATCTCAAACTTCAGACCCCCGCCCAGGAGTATCCCACTCCCTTCAGGTATGCTTTATAGGCATGTCCACCAAAGGGAAACCCAAAACCTTACAGATTCAGATACAAACATTGCCAGCAATCTAACCTTCCAGATAGTAAAAGAGAAATAAAAAAACAGAGCCACAAACATGAACAGTCAGGGTAAACTTACCCAGCCAGCCAGTGTAAACCTTCAGGGATTCAGAGTCTCAAGGATCTCTGGGGATCCCAGACAAGCCCCCAAATGTTGTGCCCTGGTCATGAGGTCCTCAAAAAGATCACCAGAGACT
>PVIH01027769.1:0-16362 GCA_004025045.1 Sigmodon hispidus | reverse complement strand
GGTTCCCCTCCCTCCTCAGGGTCCCCCCCCAGGCTCCCCCCCTGCCCAGGTTCTCCACCTAGCCTTAGGTCATCATTATCTAGACTAGAGCTGGATGCTTCAGCGATGCTCAGGGGTGAGCTGGGAAATGGTCAGCATTCTTGAGTCTCCATGGATCTTTCTTAGAGGAACACAGGGACATCACCCCTTCCTTCTCTGTCCTCTCCGCTCTTCTTCTCTTCCCCCACCCTCCTTGACATCATTTCCATGGTAATGTTCCTCTGAACCATACAGAAGACCCTCCGAACTCTCTTCCTCTGGCCTCATGGGGCCACTGAACACTTACCTCTGGAAACCTTGTGATCTTATAGCCACTTTTACAGGCTGTTTCCAAAATGAGTCTATCTCATGCCCGAATCAGTCAGATTGCAAGTGATTGTGTTTTAATATTCTCTATTATTAAGTTTTATATATTGTGGCCAGACATGGACATTTGTCTCAGATTCTGACCGGGGTGGGTAAGTAAGTGGGTGTTTCTAGTGCTGCTGAGACTGTGTCAATACCATTCAAATGGGAAAGCTCTGGCCCTAAGGCTGGAATAGAAAATATCATTCAAATAGAGCTGTCTTCAAATTCATTGTCACTGTGGTTCAGGAATAACCCACCCATTTCACTTACACTGTTTGGAGACACAGAGGTTTACATAAACATGTACACATTCATACTTACACACGTACACACAGTCATGCACACACATGTACCTGCATACATGATGTCCACACATGTTAAACACAGGTAGTTCTTTCCTCATCATTGGACAGAGCCACTCAAAGGAGGGGGTGTTTTAGTGCACAGTTTCATGGTGGGAAGCAGTTCAGTGTGGCTTCTTCACTGATGGATACGATGTGGAGAGGAGATGGTCCCTGCCACGGCCCAACCTCAGTATCCTGCTCTAGCTGGCTGGGCTATAGACATGAAGGTTCCACGGTACCTCAAAGCATTGTCTACAGCTAAAAAATGTATCCAAGCACATCAGCCTTTGGGGAACATGTCATAGCCAAACCATCTCAGCATACACACACACACACACACACACACACAGACACCCCACCACCACCACCAACAACAACAAACACAGGTACACACAGGGAGCTCGTTGTCGTTGTCAGAGGTTCCAAGACAGCCATCGAGCAGTGCTTCCTGTGTGAGGTGAATGGGCAGTTGGCAGCAGGCTTTTGTATAATACAATTCTTTTGCAAGGAATGGAAACTACCTCAACACTGTGCAATTCCAGACACCAGAGCAGAGAGCAGTCCTCACAGTTTGCCTCATGGATGATGAGCCCTCAGACAGCTCTGTGTTGTAAATGAACATGGTAGAGATTCACTGGAGCCAGTCCTCAGTCTGGCTGACCACAAGACACCAACTCATGGACAGACAAAACCAGCTCAGACTGCTTGATCTTCCTTAAGTAAGTCCTACCTTACCACACCCCTCTCTAGATCCCCCTGACCCCATGAGTTAGACCAAGGAGAGATAGCTGGATTTGCTTCTCATAAGGTAAAGGTTTTGGGATACTCTGGATTTCTGGGGTGTCTTAGCATCAGTAGGTCTATTTAGTGAATGACCTGTGTTTTCTGTTCATTTATTTTTTTTTTTCATCAGAATACCTAGGCATGTATCACTTTTTTTTCAATATCACACACACACACTTTGGTGATTTCTCAAGTATTTCTTCAAGAGCATCTTTTGGGCACACCTATAATCCCTGCACATGGGGGTAGTGAGGCAGGGGATATATGGAGGATTTAAAGCCAGCCTGAGCTGTGTGAGTTTTTAGAAAATGGGCCTAGAGTTTTTCCTAAAGCCCCTGTGTTCCACTAGACTGCCAGTAGAAGCCTTAGTCGCGCTCTCTCGTCCTTGCACAAACTGTCTATTCAATGTTTTCCCTAGCAGAAGGGTCCCTGCTGCTTTACACACACACACACACACACACACACCCCTGTTTTTGCTGAGGCCTCCAGGGTCTGATGGCTCTATTGGTGGTCTCCCTGGGATGGGGCTTCATTTCAAAGGCTTTGCATGCTGATCTTGCTGTGTGCGTTTTCAAGGTCCATATAGCTCCCTCTTTTAGAGAACTGATCCTGTCCCAAGCCTGCCCACTACCACAGCCCAGCTCTTTGGACACTATTCCTCCATGCACCAGGGAAACCTGCCCTCTGTACATAGGCACTCTGTGTTGCTGGGAACACCATGTAGAGCTAAGGATGAGGGTTTGGTCACATGTAAAACTGGGGACACCGTCTGGCCCTGCCACTCAGGAAGTGGGCCTGGAACCTTTGCGTCTCAGTCTGTAATGGGAATACATGCCATTCCTGTCAGGGTAGTATAGATGTGTGTGTGGCTCCTGGCCTCTTCCTCTGGTCTTATCTGGAGCCTGAAGAAAACCTCCAGCAGGAGGCAGGGTTGCACCCTCACCTCCACCATCTATCCAGGAAATTGTTTATGGCGTGTAGAACAATTCCTGAGCATGGCAGCCATTTAATGCTCAGAAAATACAATACACAATCCAGCATATGCCTAGATCCGTGCACCCATGCTTCCAAGTTTGTGCTTAGATCTGGGAGCCCATGATCACATGCAGGTGCAGGTTTTCGGGTCAGTTAATTAAGGCCACACAGGTGGGTGTGGAGCAGGCCATTGTAAAGATCTCCAGCAATTCAGTGGTGGGAAAGAAATCTAGGTGATGGGTGGGGGGTCGCCTTGAGGAGCCTGGGGAGCCTCACCTACCCCTGTAGGTCATTCCACAGGCGCATACAGACTGCTGGTGGAGTGATCTCTTTCCTTCCTGAGGCGGGGCTGCTGAGGGGAGAAGAACACGGACTGTATATCCATCGGGAAGGAGCTGTCTGTAGGCCATGCTAACCAGAGCTGTGCGGGTCGCACCAGCTTAACAGGTCCCAGGGAACAAGGCCGTGCAGGGTGATGCGCTCTACACCTGGGTGCTTTGTGGGGCATCTGATCACGTCATTCATCTGAAATTGTGCTCCAATCAATGCTATTTACACATACCCCCGCGTGCTATTGAGGAAGGTGTCTGCACCTTTTCCAAGAGCGCCTGTGACGAGGGCTAATTATTGGTGGGGAAATGTCACCCTTTTCAGACAGCAGAATGAAAGCTTTCTAGGTCTCCTTGCCATATCCCATACAGCTTTGTATAACAAGAAAAGGGTTGATGGTGAGGAGTGTCTCCTCATTCTTGAACTTGTGCTCAGGACCATTTACACACAAAGAGTGACTCACTGAGCTGGAGATTTCAGAATTAGCTATCGGTTAGAAGCCCTGCTCCTCGACCATGCTCTACTTGGTTCTCTCCATGTACTCACACCATAGGTAGGAATGGGCATCATGTGCCCGTGGGATCTGCCCTAGGGGAGGCCAGATCACACAACCACAGTACCAAAGATGTTATCTGTTATATTTGGTTTCTGTCCCAGACTTTCTTTTTTTTTTTTTTTTTTTTAAAGTTCGGGTGAGAGTTTTTTTTTTTTTTTTTTTTTTTTAAACACATTTATTTATTTATTTATTTATTTATTTATTTATTTATTTATTTATTTGCCTTGGTGTTTGCCTGGAACTAGAACTACAGACAGTTGTTAGCTGCCATGTGGGTGCTGGGAATCGAACCCAGGTCCTCTGGAAGAGCAGACAGTGCTCTTAACCGCTGAGCCATCTCTCCAGCCCCTGTCCCAGACTTTCAAGTCTAGACCAGAGGTTTGGCCAGCAGTCCAGCAGTCCCACAGAATCACACAGACACTTAGATTAATTTTACACTAATTGACCTACGGCCCAGGCATACAGCTTGCTAACTCTTTACCTTTAAACTAACTCATCTTTCTTATCTTGTTCAGCCATGCCACCCAGTACCCTTTCTCATCTCAGCTTCTTTCCTCTGCATCTGCTGCCATCTCATCGTTCTGTCTCCATCACATCTTTGTGGCATCTCTGCTCTGTTCTGAGATGTTCCCAGAGTTTTCTTAGTCTGGTAACCCTGCCCATACTTCCTGTCTACCTTTGACCAATCAACGTTTTTATTACACTAGTAGGCGGGACAATTTACAATAGAACAGAATACAGTCCCCCTATAGTTACCACCGTCCCTGGCCTTCTGAATGGCATCAAAGAAGGAAATCGATCTCTAAGCACTGGGTGCTTGTCTGACCCAAAGCTTAGGTGTCAAAATTCTCCAGTACCCATTTGAACAGAATAGTGGCTTCTTTAGTTGTTCAGGCTACTCAAAGTAGCCCATGACACATGTCATAGGGTTTGCAGAGCCCCTGCTAACTGGGTGCTAAGTAGCAAGTCTCAGTTTGTAGCTGCCAGAAGCTGTTTTAACTACATTATGATTAAGAGGGGACCACAGGGGTCATTGGTACACGCACAGTGGGCTGTCCACAGCCTGAACTGAATGAAGGTATGGACTCTGGATTCTGCCCATGTATTGAACATGTTTGACATTCATCTGTTAAACAAATATTTGCTAGAATCATGATACATCCCAATCGTTAGATGAAAACCTGCTTGGTAAGATGTGTGTGATCACTAGGGAGCAAATTGGGTGTGACTAGGAGACCCACATCTCTCTGAGTGTCTATATATATGTGCTATGAAGAAATGAGTGGTGTATAGCCATGGGCTACTAACTGTGGCTGTCATAGTAAAAAACAGTCATCAGAACAAGAGGGAAAAGACTAAACATCCTGAGTCCCCATCATGGGGATGGCTAGGTAAACTAGATTTATCCACACATCCATGGGGCAGAGGACTGAGCATGTAGTTCCTACTGGTCCATGAACAGTATCTCACAATGTGCATAGGAGAAAAGGGGATGATACCATCAGTATGTGAATGTAGGGGTACAAATGACAACAGCAGATTAAGGCTGTACAGAAGAATTTTAAAATAGTCGCTTAGCGAAGGAAGGAAAAATAGAACTGGAAACTGGAGGGTCAAAACAGGGGTCGGGCTCTCCTCAGACTACCTTGCTGTACAGTCAGGTCTGGGACTGGGAAGTTTCTAGAAGCCTGTCCTCATGACCTGCAAATGTTCAGTAAGCTCACACACACCTTCGATTTGATCACCTTAGGATTCTTCTCCCAAACTCACCACTGGCTCTAGGGTTAGATTTTGACTTTAGAGCTATGTGAATAATGTACATAATTACACAATAAAACTAAAATTTAGAAATTTCTAAAAAAGCATGGAAAGCAAATGCGTCTGTCACTCATGTTGTGGTCCAAAGCCTCTCTGTCAATTGACTTTTAAATGAGGACTTTTGAGGCCAGTAGCGACCATGCATACCTTGCCATTCTGGCATTTGGGAGGTGATTATGGGAGATCTAGGCTTCAAGGCTAGCTTGGACTACACTGTGACGTCTTGTCTCAAATGCAAACCCCCTAGCTACTGACTGCAGCAAACCCAGAGGCTCTCTTCTATGACAAATAGAAAAACAAAGGTATTTTGTTGTTGTTTTGGGACAGTGTTTGTCTCTATGGCCCTGGCTGTCCTGGATTCATTCTGTGAACAAGGCTGAGCTCAGACTCAGAGATCTTCCTGCCTCTGCTCTCAGAGTGCTGGGATTAAAGGTGTGTGCCACCACTCCTGTCTTAAAGCATGCTCAGATGGTCAAACTGCTAGTGATGCTTCCTGAGGAGACCATAGACAGTGGAGGTGGAATAGCATAGTGGATGGGATCTGAATGTGTAACTTTTGTGTTGCTCTGACCAAAACAAGCCGAGGAAAGGCTCATCTCAACTCATGATTTCAGAAGGTCACCCTACCCTGGTAGGGAAGGCATGGTGAAATTCAAGGTGCTGGGAGTTTGTGTCGTGGGTTCTTTGCCTCAGCATCATAGGGAACAGAAAAGCAGAGTGGAGCTAAGCTAAGGTCCAGAAGACCTTCAAAGGCCCTCCAGAGCCTGGCTCCATGGCCTTCTCAAATAGCACAACCAGCCAAGAAACAGGCATTGAAGAAATGAGCTGGTGGGATACATTTTAGACTCAAAACACAAGGCTTTTCAAACTGATCAAGGAGACTGTGGTGGTTTGAAGGACATTGGCTCCCATAGGCTCCTATGTTTGAATGCTTGGACCCTAGTTAGTGGAACTGTTTGGGAAGGATTAGGAGGTGTGGCCGTGTTGGAAGAAGTGAGTCACTGGGGTGGACTTTGAGGTTTCAAAGTCTCTTTCTCTTTGTGGTAAAAAGTTTCTGGCCTGGCCTACCCCTGAGGTACAGATCCATAGTCCTGTAGCTGCTTAGTCCCAAATAATCACACAGAGTCTTATATTAATTACCTGCTGCTTGGCCTATGGCTCAGGCATATTACTTACTAACTCTTACTCTTGAACTAACCATGATTAGCCACATGGCTTAGTAACTTTTCTCAGAGCAGCATTCTGATCTCATTTCCTCTGTTTCTCCCTGACATCTCTGCTCTTCCTCTTCCCAGAGTTATTTTAGTCTGGTAGCCCCACCCATACTTCCTGTCTGCCTTCTGGCCAATTAGCATTTTATTAAACCACTAGGAGAGATAAATATTTACAATGTACAAGAGCATAATTCCACAGCATTTCTTTTTTTTATTTTGTAAACAAGAACCCCAAATTTAATTTTCTTTGTATAGCTTTTTTTCTCACCATTATTTATAACAACTTGTAACCAACATTGTAAACAAAGACAAACATCTATAATCCACTTTGGGGGAATGTGGACATAGTTCTTTAGACTACTTCCTGCTGATTGGGATGGCTGGTGATCTTATGAGGATTCTGAGAAAATTCAGGACTATGGTCAAGTCCTGACTGGAGTATTCTATGAAGCTGAGTCATCTTAGCCAATCTCCTTGAATCTGTTCTGAATGCAGAGCTCAGAGGAAATTGCAACAGAACAGAACAGAGATGCCAGGGAGACTCAGAGAAAACAAAATCAGAATGCTGCTCTGAGAAAAGGTACTAAACCATGCGGCTAATCATTGGGTTAGTTTAAGAATAAGAGTTAGTAAGTAATATGCCTGAGCCATAGGTCAAATAGCCTGTAATTAATATAAGGCTTTGTGTGATCATTTAGGATTGGTGGTCCAGATCTCAGGGCTAGGCCAAGTTAGAAACTTCTTACTACTCTTCTCTCTCTCTCTCTCTCTCTCTCTCTCTCTCTCTCTCTCTCTCTCTCCCTCTCTCTACTGCATATCAGATGTAAGCTCTCTCTATAAGATATAGGTTCCAGTGTCATGCCTGCCTGTGGCCACCATGCTTCCTGCCATAATGGTCATGAACTAACCCTCATTAGCAAGCTGCCAGGGAAATGTTCTCTTTTATAAATTTCCTTGATCACAATGTCTCTTTGATGTGGGATATCTTTCTGTATGCTGTGAAATAAAAGTACTGTTTTGGCCTATGGTCAGCATCTTAGAAGTAGGTGGGAAAATCAAAGCATAGATAGGGTGGGGTAAAAAAGAGACATCATCCAGCCACCCAAGAATCAACATGTAAAATAACACAGGTAAGTAAGCAAGCCATGGGCCACATGGCAGTACAGATTAATGAAATGGGTTGAATTAAGATGAAAGAACTAGCAATATGCCTGAGCCATAGGTCAAGCAGCATGAAATTAATATAAGCCTTTGTGTGATTATTTGGGGCTAAGAGAGGATCCAAACCTCTGAACCTCTGGTTAGACAGGCCAAAAACCTCCTTCTACATCTCTTCATGACAATAGAACAGTAACTAAGACAGGATTTGGGCAAGATGGGGTGAGTGTTGTTGGCATGAGGGGAAGGCTGCAAGACAATGCTTAAAACAGTTATTCAGCTTACAAGATAAAAACCAACTGTTGTGAGGGCTGGAAAAATGGCTTAGAGGTTAAGACCACTGACTTTTCTTCCAGAGGTCCTGAGTTTAATTCCCAACAACCACATGGTGGCTTACAACCATCTATGATGACATCTGGTACCTTCTTCTGTAATAAATAAATCTTTTTTTTTTTAACCTTCTTCTGTAATAAATAAATCTTTTTTTGTAACCTAGGGCAAGCTTTGCTCATTATAATATCAATCTCCACAGAGACATGTCTGGGTATGAGGATGCATGATGCCAAACAGTGAGCCCTGGGGTGCTGCTCTCATGCATGAACCAATCTTTATTGTATGTATGTAAATGCATGAGTTCTCCCAGTTCTGAGAGACAATGACTTTACTGAAGCCACTCTAGTATGGCACTTGACTGTCCAACCATGGTCAAGGAGTTTGTGGGCTGGCTCCTAAGGAAGACTCTAAAGGAGACTGTTCCTGAGTCATCTCCCAGCTTCCTGGGTGTGGCCTGATGCATCCAGACCTCATCTCAGCCAGCCACATCTGCCAGATGCTGTTCACAGTACAGCTGCATTTCCAGCTACTTGGGTTAGAAGCTCAGCAAATGATTTTGGAGGGACTTGGTTCAGCCTCCATGAGGAGATTGCTTGGGAAGATGCCCTTGGGGAAGTGGTGGACACGAAGATGGACGCTCTGAAGTATAGTGCAGGCTTTCTTTCCTAGAGACACCTCAGGTCCTGGGGCACACTCCTCCATGAGTGTAAACAATTCTTCAAGTGTGACCTCCTTAGCACAGTTTACTAGCCATGCCTCCCCTTAGAGTATGTCAGGGTATTTTCTGTCTATTTACAATCATTTTGTTAAAAGCCCCAGGCCTCATGTTAACGGCATAGGTTTGAGTCCCGAGGAGCAGACTGAGGGACACATGGGAGTTTATTAAGAGAGGGATGCCAATGAGCATGGCCATGCCCTTCTTGTGGATGATCTTCTTCACATGGGAAAGGCTTCCAGTCTTCTCTGAAAACTACCTGAGTGTGCTCCATTCGTCCTCTGAAGCCCAAGTGGAAAGGGCTTCCGGTTGTACCACGCTGCTGCCTTTCATGTTATTTCTTGAATTTACTTCTCTACCTAATTCACTAGTCTCTGACTTCACCGGAAGCTCCCACAGGCTAGTCTGTGTCTTCTATCCCATCTCACCAACTCAAGAGACAGTGATAAAGAATATTATTCCAGTGACCCCACGTCCTTCTTTAGAGAGGTAAGCTTTAGGCTTAAATAGAAGAGAAGCAACAGAGTGTGAGAGCATAATTAGGCAGTCCTGGTCAAGGCATGCTCCTGTTGATCTGGGCTTTCTCTCTAGTCTGGCCACTTGGGTCAGGGCCAGAGTCTGTCTCCCTTCCACAATCCACAAGGTTTTCATCCTCAGCTACTCTCTGGAGCAACTGGGTAAGTGGCAAATGCTACAGTGTTCAAATAAGCCGCCTATATAGATAAATATAAAATAAAATAAAAATGCCCGAAGCTGATGTAACTCCTAAACTTGTTATCCATCTGAGCACGAACACAGGAGAGTCTCTCCGGTGGTGTTAGAAATCCTGGAGATGCACTGCTGTACCTGACTGTATCTCTGGGATGGTGGGTGAATGGCTAGATTGAGGAGAAGCTGGGTTTTCCCTGGCTTTAACAGCCTGGCTCTGAGCTTCACAACCAGTGGCCTGTGGGAGGGGTCTGGGCCTGTGGGTGGGTCTCCCCACCCCTCTCTCTCAGCAGGATTTAAAACTGGCTTTCAACAACTCCAGTGAAATCTGAAGGCTCAGTCTCGGGGAGCAGGGAAAAGCTGGGTGCTTTTCTCTTGGAGGCAGGAAGGTGTGAGAGGAAATAAATCAGCCAATGCCAGCATTTGCATTTGAAAAGGAGAAAAACATATTTGAAAAGGAGAAAAACATGTGTGATTAATAAAAGACTCATCAAGCATGGTGAATCTTACTGCTTACCTTTATTTTCCTATTTTTCTTTCTCTGCCTTTTAAAACATGTTTTCTCCTACATCCCAGAGGACTGACATTCTGACGAGTCCTCTTTACAAAAATATCCAACGTAAAAGCCGCAAGAAGCTTTAGCAATTTCATCTTAAAGCGGGTTGGAAACAGTTTGTGGCTCATTTCTTCAAGCTTAGAGGTCAGTCTGAGACACTACCTGTGGCATAAAATTAAAAAATAAAAAAGTAGAGTAATTGATTTTTTTCTTTTGAAAAGAAGTGTAAACAACCTGTTTCTAAAAACCTTGCAAAACTGAGTTTTCTTGCAGAAGAACATGTCCTGTGTTTTACATATTATTTTCCCCCAAGTTCCAAAGTTCGTTTTTCTAGAAAATACAGTAGATAATTGCCTTTCTCCACTTACGACAAATTAGAAGTGACTAAACACAAAACTTTAAATATTGTCACTGTGGAAGAAGGGTGTTTGAAAGAGAGAGCAGTATAAATCAGAAAGGATGTTTTTAGTTCAAATAAGTTAGACTCGTCATTTCTTTACATATACAAAATACAAGTGTGGATTGGAGATCCGTCTGAATGCGATGATCCCCACACATCTGGAAGAAAACACCTTGCTTTTTTTTTCTTCTTCTTCTTGTTTTTTTTTTTTTTTTTTTTTTTTTTTTTTTTTTTTTTTTTTTTTTTTTTTTTTTTTTTTTTTTTTTTTTTTTTTTTTTTTTTTTTTTTTTTTTTTTTTTTTGTAACTCAATTTCTGTCCAAATTGTACCCGAAAGCCGGCTGGCATTGTGCTGTTTTATTAGCAACACAAAGAACGTTCCTTGCAGAGCAGGCTGGCCCTTGAAGTGCAGCGACTCTCTGCGTGGGGCTGGGGCCTTACCGTTCCAGGGGAGAGTTGAATACTAATCACTCATTCTCTCCCGGACCGGCTCCAGGCCTGATTACTCTGCTCAGGAACCCTGAGCCAGGGCTGGGCTGCCTTCTCATCTTTTAAAATAAAGCACAGTATAGGTTTTTGTGTTTTCAGGGAAAGAAGGACACGTTACTGTCGAACACGCAAAGAGCTGCATTAATTAATTCAGAGGTTTTCATGGCTGTGCCAAGACAAATTGCTTTTTTTTTAAAAAAACTACTCTCTCAAATACACGAATACAAACACAAATTGCTAGTTGAAGTCCAAATATATGTTCCTGGAAACGGAAGCTTGGCCAATGGAAGATGTGCCGTGTGGCCGCCTCTCCTTGAAGTCTGTGTGAACAGGTGCTGCTCCCGGCTGCCCTGAACTTGCAGAGGGCTGGGACAGGACAGCCCGGGGACTCAGCCGGCTCACACCTTGCAGGGCCAGCATGGGAAGAAAGCTGCGCTGCCTAGCGGTCACAGCGCCCTCTAAAGCTGGGTGGGTCTTTCATTAATGGAGTTTCATATTGTCATGGAAGGGAATTTTATTACAAATTAGTCTGTGGAACAAACGGAGGCCCCAGTTGAACAATATGCGCGTCATTGTTGTTCCATACAAACCCTTTCAAACCACCTCCACGTTATTGCCAAGCTGGCCTGAGCGCAGCAGACTCCGTGAAGTTGAATTTTCTTTCCGGCTAGTTCAGCTCAGCTTTCCCGAGGCAAGCGTTAACACCGAAACACTTACTTCTCAAATAAACATAGGCAAGCACCTCCATTCTCTGCTAGGGGTGGCTCTGCCACCAGCCACATTGTCCTCATTTGCAAAGCGTGCAGTGCTGAAGGGGCTGGAGCAGGGTGGAGGTGTTCGATGATGTCAGAATATCCCCCGCTGAAGAATGTCAACTCTCCCGCAGGCTGGGCCGGCGGGTGGCCCAGTGCAGGGCGGCCACTGGTGCTTTCTAACTCCGCCCTGCATTCTTCTGGTCCGGTTCCCACCGACAGACAGGGCGAGGGAGGTCAGAGTGGCCGGGACAAAAGAGACCCCCTGCTGCCGGGCTTGGCTGGGTTGTCAGCACCAGTAATTCAGGAGTTCACCTTTCATCTTCTAGATCCATTAGGGGTTAAAGAGAGACCCATTTTACAGCTGACAGGCTTGAAGGGGCGGAGGAGGGGGAGGGTCGCAAAGCACCCTAAAATTTATAGCATTCAAGCCATCTGCTAAAAATAGACCCGTGCAGGTTGTCTTTTCATCCATCCCCATATAATGGGATATGTATCTGTGAGACAGCATAATAAACAGGCAATTCTTGGTCTAGGGATATTTTCATATTGTGTGGTGAGAGGATCGGAAGGAGGGAGGCAACTGGGAGAATGCATGCAAAACAGTGTCTCCTGCTCCTCAGAAGGGCAAGCCGGGGATCAGCAGCTCACCTGCAAGCCTCCATCAGGCCTGTAGTCAAGGGGAACCTGCGGCGTGACCATCTAGTGTGGGAAAAGATCTGTCTGGTGACATTGGACCAGGCTCCATGTGTGCATGCATGAGATGCATGTGTATGTGTGCAGAGCTGACTGGAGGGAGGGAGCACGGAACCCGAGAAAGAAGCAAGCCTGCTCTTTTAAGAAATCTTCATGTGCAGCGGGGGTTTTCCCTGGTGACTCCCAATCTGTCTTTTCTGAAGCCTGTAAAAGAGTTAAAATGAATTAATTTAAAGTGTTTTAACTGATGATGGACAATATGTCTCCCCAAATAATTCAGTCTAATTTCCTTTTAATCAGTATGACCATCACCTTCTATAAAGAAGAATTTCTAGCTACACTTAGGCAGCATTGAAAAGGAAATTGGGAAGTGGTTTTTCTCCCTGTGAAATATTCATAAATCAGAGGGTGTCATGGCACACCGTGTATATAGGTACACTTAGCTTCTGTGTACATGTGTTCTCTGCATGTGCCTAAATGTGTTCCGTGTGCTTGCCTAGGCACCTGTGTGTGCTTGTGTGTGATTTGTGGGTGTGTATGTATATGTGTATCTGTGCCTGGGAGTGTTTACGTATAACTGTGTGGGTGTTGTATATATACATATGAAGCTTTGTGTGCACATGGGTGTGCATATACATGAGGCTATTGTGAGGCTGTAGTTGTGTGTTGAGGCATCTGTACTTTTGTGTGTGTTGCTTTGTGTACATGTGTTGCCTTGTGGGGTAAGTATATGTTTGCCCTCATGTGTGTCTGTATAGGCATGTGTGTGCATACATGTGCTCATGTGTATTGAAATGAGCAGTTCTGCCCAGGGCAATGTGAAAGGAATAGATACAGAGTGGGCATGGGATGATATTGGAAGCAACCTTTCTTCAGCTGGGAGATGCCTCAGTCAGGAAAAATGGTGGTATTGCAACCATAGGCACTTGAGTTTGATTCCCAAGACCTACATTAATAATAATTATCATTATTAGCATAATAGGCAGGGTGCACACTTGTAAGCCCAGCACTGGGGAGGCAGAGACAGAATCCCTGGGACTGGATGGAGAAAAAATGGCTTGGAGAGTTCCAATCTAGTGGGAGAAAACATGGATACTGGGCTGGAGAGATGGTTCAGTGGTTAAGAGCACTGGTTATTTGTCCAGGAGTCCTGAGTTCAATTCCCAGCAGCCATATGGTGGCTCCAACCATCTATAATGAGAGTTGGTTCCCTCTTCTGGCCTCCAGAGACACTACAAGCAGAACACTGTATATGTAGTAAATATATATATATATTTAAAACATAAATATATATATATTTAAAAGCAGATACCTCCTGAGGAAAGACATTCAACACTGTTCTCTGGGCTCTAGAGGAATGTATACACACACACACACACACACACACACACACACACACATCCCTAGAGACCTACATCTGGAGTCTGTTTATTTTAAATCTCATGTAAACAATGGAACTTCCTTTTCTTTCTTTTCTTTTAAAGCAGGTTGTACAGTTGTTCATTCTTTTGCCATTTTGGCTCCACCCCCAGAACCTTTGTTTCCTTTTGCAAATGTTTCTTTCAGCCTGGCTGGTGGCTAATTCTTCAATCTGCCTGGGTCCTGTGAGTGCAGAGACCAGTCAGCACTCTTGCCTTCAGGATGTGGACAGCCACAAGCTGGGCCTCTTCTCAACAGGCAGTATCCTCTGGGATCCAGGATCCTTCCTGAGCCCTTCCCAGGGGCTGCTCCACCAACTCTGCCATCCCAGCAGATTCCAGCTCATTCTGATCAATTCAATTCCAGTTTCTTCTGGAAGTCCCAGCATTTGGGCCAGAATGTCAATAGGCTTCCCTGTGAGGATGCATAACATGTACTGGAGGTTCTTGGTCAGAAGGGAGTTATGGAAAAGGAGTGGGGTTGTGGGGTGGGGAGGGTATTCCAGACCATTGCACTAGCTGCCACACACAGTCCCCAGGTCCAACTCTGACAGCTCTGACTGGGCAGCTCTTCCAGCAGCTCCATTGTCCTGAAGTGGAGGCGTGGGATGATGCACCTTCCCTGGCCTGCCTCTTCTTTTGTGATCAGGAAGTCCTCAGGGTTGCTTAGGGACGTTATTTTCAGGGGTGAGTGCCCAGGGCACAGATTTGGGAGCCAGAGAATGAAGATCAAAGAAACCCCTGCTGTGGATATCTCCTACATGAGTCTGGGAGTTAAAAATCCCACCTCCATTTCCCTCTCTGTACTGAGATCTCAGAGTAGCCAAGGCCCAGACTGCTGAGCTTGGGAGCATTGAACCTCATGACCACAGAGACCAAAACATCAAAGCTGAACTATCCCCTAGAGCCTCCTGGAGAGCCACACATCCACAGAGATGAAGGGGCTGCTCACAGATTGGGATGAGACAAGTGGGATAAAGATAGGAAACCTTAGGGGCCTCAGGTACAGGGAGGAATTCCCCCTCCCCCACCAGTCTTTCCATGAGCTGGTGCCCAGTGCAAGCTGCCCTGTATATTCTCCCTCCGGCCTTCTGGAGAATTCTCTTAGCTTGTAAGCACTTGTCTTTTGCTTGTGGTGACAATTGAGTTCCTAGCCTGGAATCAAGATGGACTCCTGACTTTATAGGTAAAAGGGAATTTGGTTCTAGCACCTCTCTACAAGTGGAGAGACTGAGGATTAGGAAAGCAAAGAGCCTTAACTTCCCAGTTACTGGAAAAGCTCCCATAGCCACAGCTTGTCCCGCCCTCCAACAAGAGGGTCAGATAAAAGCCAATAGGGAAATAGCCTCCACTGCAAATATAGGAAGACATTTAAACCTCACACATTTGGTTCTGAGATTCAACATGGCTCCTTAAACCACAACGTTACTAGGGAGATGACCATTGGGGCAGACAGAAGGATAAGCCATGGGCAGAGACTTGAACATGGATATACTCTATCTCCAAAGGCAGCTAAAGAGCAGCCAGGTGCCTGCCAGGGTGTCCATGGCCTTCACTCCTAGCCAGCCAGGAGCCTTCCAGTTAGGAGACACTGAAATACCAAAAGCAGCTGGCCCTCTCTAGTGCCATGGTCTTAGTGTGTGTCCCCAAATCTAAGAGCAGGTGTGTTAATATTAAAAGGCAGGGCTGTTGGGGGAAGTGATGGAGTCCTGAAGCTTCTCTCCTGTCTCATCAGAGGCTGATGGACATGCCCTTCATCCTTCAGCCATTTGAGGACACAGCAGCAGGAGGCAGAGGCTGGCCCTCCCGGAAACTGCCACACTGCAGTTATCTAGGTCTTTCCACCTTGGACACCAAACCGGGAGATTCCTCATCCCATGTCCTGCCTGTCACTGAAAGCTGAGCTGCTCTGTCAGACTCCAGATCCTGAGCTGTGGCCAGTTCATGTTTGTCTCCTCAGATGGACCCTGCAGGGACGCCTGCCAGTCTCTCAAGGAAGACAATGAGGGTTCCTAATGCCCAGGGCGCAAGTAGGTCACTGCATGCTTGCATGCTTGAGTTTCTTTCTCAGGAAATTGTTGAATGCACTTTCTAGAAGTTCTTCTCTCTCTCTCTCTCTCTCTCTCTCTCTCTCTCTCTCTCTCTCTCCTTTTTATTCTTCTTTCTTCTCTGCCTCTCTTCATTTTCACACACATGTACAAACCGCTGTTGGTGAACTCTGATGTCCATATTATTGGGACTGAACGTGCTTGGTGGCCCAGCAGGACCCTGTGTGACACTGGAGGTGGAGCTGGGGCCTCTGAAAGCAGCCACCTCTGTGCCCTTGGCTCTAGACCTGCAGAACAAGTGGCTGTGGTTCCACAGTCAGCTGGGGTTGACCAGAACTTGTAGCCTGGAGTCGGACATGAGAGTGATGGACTTTATCTCCTACCCATAGGAGATACGTTTTCTTCTGCTCTGCTCCAGGATCGTAAGCCAGGCAGTCTCCAGGCAAACTGTTGGGTTTATTGACATTTCCTCCATCACCTCCCTGACAAGAAAAAGACGACTTGATTCCCATTTGTTTCCCTTGCCAAAATAATGAGGACTGTGATGAATGTTTGTATTAATCCCTCTCCTCCAAAAGCAGAAGAGGAAGCAAACCAGGAAGGAGGGGGGGGCACAGTTACCTGAGAATGAATGGAGGGAGGGGCGAATGCAGAACTGCAGGGTTGGGGGTGGGGAGGAAGAAG
>PVIH01027768.1:0-16364 GCA_004025045.1 Sigmodon hispidus | reverse complement strand
CTCCCTGCCCAGGGAGGGGATGGGGAGTTGCAGAGAAGAAAAATGACCAGATGTGTTGGGAGGGGGAAGAGACCTTGAATAAGGATATACAGGGATGGAAAAAAAAAATTCAGAGGGAAAGATGAACACAAAGAAAATATATGTGTAGCAATCTTATTTGTATTTCCACCCTTGATAAGCCATGCTTATGATTCTTATCTTCTGTATAGTTATTGTTAACTCTTCCGCATTTTAAATTCTTTTTACTGTTTTTTTTTTCTTTTTTTTGATAAATACAAAATAAAGAAGGAAGAAAAATAAATAAATAAATAAATAAATAAATAAATAAATAAAATCTCTTTGTCCAGGGGCTGGAGAGATGGCTCAGGGGTTAAGAGCACTGTCTGCTCTTCCAGAGGACCTGGGTTTGATTCCCAGCACCCACATGGCAGCTAACAACTGTCTGTAGTTCCAGTTCCAGGCAAACACCAAGGCAAATAAATAAATAAATAAATAAAGTTTAAAAAAAAAATTTAAAAAAAAAAATCTCTTTGTCCAGAAAGTTCTGTGATTCACAACTGTCTGTAGTTCCAGTTCCAGGCAAACACCAAGGCAAATAAATAAATAAATAAATAAATAAATAAATAAATAAATAAATAAAGTTTAAAAAAAAAATCTCTTTGTCCAGAAGGTTCTGTGATTCTGCATATGCTTACTATTCACACAGCTTTTAAGCACCCAGCCAGTAGCAAATGGCTGCATTCAGAAAAGGAGAAAGCGAAACCCAATGTCACAGTCATCTGCCATGAAGTTTCCCTGGTTCCCATTTGTAAATGCTGAGCAAATTTCTATCTCATTGTCCCTTGATCAGCATGCAGCCTGTGTCAGCTGAAAAAAAAAAGTTATAAATTATGATCATGCAGCCTTCCACATACTCCAGGTTTGCTGCCCTGGTGCTTCCAAATAAAATGCAGGGATATTGATATGAGCCTGTCTATCAGTCCTCTGGACACAACTATTCTCTTGAGTCAAATGATAAATAAATGTTCCACCAGAGAGCACAAAACAAGTACAATTATGTGTTATGTAATTACTTAAAGGTAAGAATGTCCTTGAACAGATGAGCTGAAGTTAGGATTGTGAATTTTAAAAATATTTTTAAAGATATTAAAGGAGCCATTCATTTCCTGGTGACTCTCCATGCCCCATACAAATCCACAAGCCCTAAGGTTTTTTAGGACTAATTCTAAAATTAGCTATGACTTAAATGGTGTGTTTAATGCAGTAGTTTGGATATTTTCACTTGTCAAATAAAATATATTGGCATAAAAATGAAAAATAAATCTAATTTTAGAGTCTTCATTCTTTTTACTAAAGATACCATTTTCACATTATTCCTCTTCATGGGAGTACTGTTGGCATACAAACACCTAGAAGGGTGTGTATCTGCATTCTGTAAATGTGTTCACCATCTACTTCATGGGTGTGCACGCAATAGTAGGTAACATAATATAAGTGTCTACCTGAGAACTTACTTTTATTGCCCAGGATGATTACTACTGGAGGTGCCTATTGTCTTTTATTTGACTTCTGGTTGCCTGCCTCTTTGTCAGTGGGCTTCTAACAATTTCTGATTCGAAGAGTGGATTTGCTTTCCACTAGAGTAGCAATGACAAGCCCGTGTGGTCTATGGTGTTCATCCACTGTGGTGGGGGGCAGAATTAACAGGAATTGGGCTACTGGCCCACTTTGAAGTCTTTGTTTGAAAATAAAAATAATTATTCTTCTAAAAAAAAAAAAAAACTCTGTTTTTGAAGTATTGTGACATATTCAACATTTCAGAAACTCTTATCTCGGGCCCATCCAAGCACTCATGGCAGAGCAGAGCAGAGAATCAGAGTGTTAGCAAAGAGGATTTTCAAGCTGGTCCTTTGCCAGTGACCCGGTAAATCATCTTCTTCAAACCCAATTTTAAGTGAGGCCAACCATTTAAAACTGATTTTGGTTTTGGCTCCCAGGAGGTCACAAGTCACGAATGGTACAACACATAACAGGTTGTCTAAAATAAATTGTCTCTGCCAGTGTTCCCTCACTAATACTCTCCAAGATTTTCTAAAGACATGAGATTTGAATTGATTGCTGTCATCCTCTGGACACAGCCAATATCATTCGCTTCCTGGAGAAAACTTAAGCTCCACAAAAAAGGAATGACCAATGAGGAAATGTAAATTTTTCTACTTCTCTTTGTTTTTATCTCCAAGGAACTGTGACAATCCTAGGGTGGTGCTTCTCCTAACATAATACTCATTGATGGAGTCAGAACTAATGTCAGTCACAGAAGTCTGGAAGAAAAGAACTCTTTACTTCATGACTGAAGTCAACCTCATGCTGAAGAATCCATGATGATTATTTTCTGGTAACGCTTAAAATTATATGTTATTATAATTGACACACACAAACTCAGACAAAGAAGACTTTAGAGTAAGAAATATTCTAGATACCTTTAAACAGATAACTCATGGCTATTCTTTTGAAAATCAAAGGAAGAAAGGGAAAGCTGATTTTACCAGCTAAAATATCCATAATTAAGCCTTTAATAAACAACAAACTTTTTCATCCTGAGTTCCTGTTTATAGATTTCAGGCTATTTCTAGATTATAAAACTAATTCTCATTTCCACAGGATTATGCCATATAATTCTCTACACACACTTCTCTGAGCCGAATGCTCCACTTTATACTCTGGAGTGCTGAAGTATGTCAAACATTTATTTTGACGGTTACTGCTTGATTCCGTGATTTTTCTGAGGATCTCTGTTCCTCTGAAGCTCAGCAGGATGTTTATTTTTGTAGTACTTACATTTCTGTCATTTCTAAGAAAAAGAATCAAAGACACAAAAGTGTAAGAACCTGGGAATGGAACACTTCACCATGTAGCCCGGGGGAAGCTGGGCACTCATGACAGGTCACCTTACTCTCAAAACACTAATTATGATTATAACTATACTCTAAGGTTCTCCTGAATTTCAAATAGCTTCATGTTCATAATGTGCCGAACCCTTGTAAATGATTACATGGTAAAATAAAAGTCCTGAGCAAATATGTATAAGAATTTTAGGTTCTCAGATCAACACACAAGTCTCCTTCAACATGCACTTAGTAACTGTCATTTCTCCTCTCTAAAATGGTAAAACCTGGTGGAAATTTCTCTTTCCCACTATTTTCACTGTGTGATCTTGAACAAGTTTTATAATTTGTTTTAACATCTATTTCTTCATCTATAAAGTGGTTATAGAAGTCTACACAATTTGGAAAAACTGTGTGTAAAAAACATATTAATTTGTAAAATATCAAGCAAGTGTTTTCATACAGTAAACATTTTACATATGCGAAGAATTATTGACTCTTTTGCTACTTGGTCACAGTGCGAATGTTGCATCTGCACTAGTGATGATGAGCAGATGGGTTACCTAGTAAATAGCAGAGGCAAAAATGTGGGCAAATATAATTAAGTAGGTCTTTGCATTGACCCATATAATCAGATAGCTGAAAACACAAAGATGTAATAATTAAAATACCAAATAGATGCTCAGTTAGTGGATAGGTACTTTAAAAACATCACTTCACGAAAAGGAAGGGACTGTTCCAAGACCAATCCTTCAGTGCAAGAAGCTGCTTAAACATTTGAGTCCCAGATACGTTTTGTTGTGTCTAGTCTACTCTGTTTGCTAGAACAGAAGCGCCATAGGAAATGAGGGATGGTTGTGTTTCAAAAGCACTTTATTCACAAAAACTAGCTCAGGCTCTACAAGACTCTGCATACTTTTCCATTGCTCATCTGTTTTATTCCAAATCCTATAACCAACACTTGTGTAATTTCCAGTAGAAGTCATGTTGGCTTAACAAAATTATTTTACAATCTTTTGTCTAGACTTCATAGAACCTGAAGAAAAAAAGGTAGTGAACTCTCTGCCTTAAAGAACTTTGCAATCTAGCCAAAGAGGGCCCCCTGAAAGTAATTTATAAAAAGCTATAATGAAGGATATAGGGGCCTAGAGAGCTGACTAGGTGCTCAAAAGTATGGACTTCTCTTACTGAGGACCCAAGTTTGGTTCCCAGCACTTGTACCAGGCAGGTCACAACCATCTGTATCTTCAGATCCAGCAATGAAATTCCAATGCCCCCTTCTGGCCTCCTCAGGCATCTGAACTAATGTGCACGCTCAGACTCACACATACACAGAGTTTAAACATTTTACATGTATATATATACACACACATATACATGGTGCAGATTTCTTTAAATTTTACATCATCTATAGTTAGCTCAGATGACATTGAGACAGACATAAAAGCCCAACTGTAATATTTTCCCCCATGAAACTCAATAATTTTATCCTTGACTCATTTCTACATGTTCTCCTGCAAAACAGAGAAAAAAAATTGAAGATCTGTTGTTTTTCCAAAATTAAATCAATTATTCATATAAAATGTGATATATTTTCATCCACATTCATTTAGAGAATGTTGCCTTTAACAGATCCAAACATGTAAAATATCCTCTCTGGGTTCTCTCTGCCAGACATCTGGGAAAAAAAAATAAAAGCCATTTATTCATCCCATTGCCCACACCTTTCACATCCCATACTCAGAGACCACCTTTCACTGCTTTTGATTTAATGATTTGGATGGTAAAATAATTCCTAAAATACAAACCTGAATTATCCCTCAGTTATCTTGCTAAATTAAATATCAGCTGAGCCCATCAAGGATTTAGCTCTTAGTGAACAATCCAATGTTACAAACACGTTTCAGTCTGCCCATTGCAGCAGGCAATGACTTTGACAATCCTTCTCCTAACCTGCCATCTACCCCATCTTGGAAATGTCAC
The DNA here is from genome assembly GCA_004025045.1 of Sigmodon hispidus. Taxonomy (NCBI): domain Eukaryota; kingdom Metazoa; phylum Chordata; class Mammalia; order Rodentia; family Cricetidae; genus Sigmodon; species Sigmodon hispidus. Next base: position 11,496 of record PVIH01027768.1, on the reverse strand, counting down.
TGTTACACACCGGAAAGAGGGACCCTCCCTATGCACCTGTGACACCTTACAAGCCCAACTCAGTCAATGCTGTAGTTCTTCAAGGCTATTCCAATCAGAAAGACCTTTGATGAATGTGTGAGCTAATACAGTTTCTGGACCCCACAGAGAGCTGTCTTCTCAGTCTCAGCACAGGGTGGACATCTGCCATTCTCTTTGTATGATGCCTTATAATTTCTACATCTGTCCATTTGCTGTTTTCTCTTCCTTGAAACCTTACCAGTAATCTCCTTACTAATGAGTCTTATTAATGAAGATGCTCTTGGTCTTATCTTCTTCAAAGTAGCTTACTTAATCAAGATGTAACACATATGCTCATAAAATTATGATCAGGAATTCAATGAGGCCCCAAGTAGAAATCTTTCCCAATATTTGACATGTGGTAAGCACAAAGTAATGGTTATCATTATGCCAAGTGAATTAGTTTTGGGATCAGAAGTTCCTGAGTTACAAGAATGTTATAATTAGTGGAATAACTGATAATATAAAAGTATAGGAAGTTACCTAGTGGGAAACTGATATTTAGACAGAGAACCTTGGGAAGGACCTTGGCATGTTCCAGTAGGTACCATATTAGGCTCAAGGTGACAGTAGTACACAAGTTTCATATATCTGCCAAACCATAGACTATATGGATTTCCAATATGCAACTAAATAGACTTCTTGGGTTCTTCTCTCTTGGTCATACTCAGTACAGTAATAGCTTTCAAACAAGGGACTGGGCCATCCTCTGCCAACTTCCTACCTAAGGAGTGGCTAACACTTGCTAAATTTATCTACAGCCCTCAATTTTTGTTTGTTTGCTTTTTTCTGTCCTATAGGCACAGATATATAACGCTAGCCCATTGTCAGGAGCCAACTCTATATTTTCAAGCTGACCCTTATTAACACAACTGTGATACTTGTATAGCTGGCTGGCATCATTTTTTATATCATGGGATAACCCAAGACCAGGCTCTCAGCCTGAGTGTGGCCCCATCAACCTTCAAAATGACAGAGGATACTCAAATATGTCTTTGTGTCCAGCAAAATCTGCTCTAAATCAGATAGACAAAATTTGAATATGAGGCTGGAGGTAATATGACACCATGTTCAATAAAATTTATTTATAATTGATAAAAAACACAGAGTAAGTCTGAAATATAATTAAGCCTGAAAGAAGGCACAAAGGCTCCCTGTTGGAAACTTTTATTTAATCATCAAATTCTGTTAAGTGTGTATGAATCACTTCAGACTGTTTGAATCATCGGCCCTGCAGAAGCACCCTCTTTAAACTGTGAAGTACCTAAAGTATGACAGTCATAGGTGTCCTGGATACCTTTAACTGTCAACTTGATACAGCCTACAGGTACCTGAGAAGAAAGCCTTTTGAGAAATTTCCTAGATCACATTGGCCTGTAAGCGTATCAGTGGGGATTGTCATATTTATTAATTGTAGCAACCAGGCCCAGTCTGCTGCAAGCAACACCATCCCCACCCAGGTGGTTCTAGGCTGTGTAAGTAAACAAGCTAAGCATGGATTTGCAATCAAACCAGACATGAGCCAGAAAGCATGGCTCCTCCATGACTCCTGCCTCCAGGATTATACTTTGAGTTCTGTCCAGACTTCTCTCAATGATAAAATGTGATCTGCAAATGTGAGACAAATTTCAACCTGTGTTACTTTTGGTCAGAAAGTTTTACAACAGCAACAGAAGGAAACCAGAACACATAGGACCATTTGGGCTGGGACAAAAAGCCATAACCATATTTCAGTAAGACTCAAATTTCCCTAGTTTTTAGAATTAGTAGAATCTGAATTCTACTAATGGAGATCAATAGTTGATGTACATTGTTGGCTTGCACAATGTATCTGCTCCTCAATCAGTCATGGCAAGAGGCATGATCCCCTCACCAACAATGACACACTGGTCAGGACATGCATTTTTCTCAGAGACACACAATCCTCGGGCATTCAATTCTGTATCTCTAGAGCAATCTGTCTTACATATGAAGATGCCTCATATTTTATAGATACTTATTAGATAAGTTTCCTATGTATATAAATACACTATGATTCTTCATACACACATATATATTCTATACAAGAGGGTTTCCTTGTTAAAATGCAGTTTAGTTTGTAGTAGGTAGACGTGAAGCCTCTGAAAACTCCACATTAAGATTATTTCTCTCATTTTTTTTCTTCTGTCACAGAATGTCAGTGTCAAATCAGTCTTGCTTGATTTTTTATTGTTTTACCCTTGGCAGAGAAAATGCTACCTTGCTCTATGTTAAAGAGTTATAGATAGCCAACTATAAAGACAATCACAAATGTTTCTTTATAAGTTCAAATTAAGGGATGGGGTGATGGCTTAGTCAGTAAAATGCTTGCCATACAAGCATGAAGACCTGAGTTCAATCCTCCCAGAGCCCATGTAAAAAGCCAGGCATGGTGGTGCACAAATGTGAACACACACAAAAAAAAGGAAGGAAGGAATGAAGGAAGGAAGGAAGGAAGGAAGAAAAAAAGAAAGAAAGGAAGGAAGGAAGAAAGAGAGAAAGAAAGAAATCTGAGGCTGTGTGGCCCTGCTGATCTATCCAAATTGACCAGCTCCAGCTAGTAGAAATCCTGTATCTAAAAACTAAGGCACAGAACAATCCAAGAAAAAGCCTGATCTCAACCTCTGGCTCCCATAGACATGTGCATTTATACATACATACATACACACACACATATACACACACACACACATACATACACACACATACATACATACACACATACACACACATACATACATACACACACACACATACACACACACACATACATACACACACATACACACACACACACTTCAAAATACTTTATATGCCCAAATGAAATTATTTTTAAAATAAGTATATGTTTATCATCACTTTAAAAAATAGTGTTTATGTTGCAAGGTAGCTCAATAGTATAGTATTTGCACAGTATTTACAAGGCCCTAAATTCAGCCCCCAGCACTTCAAAAACAGTAACATTTAATTATCAAAGTTAATTTGGTCACTAAATCACTGTTGACACAAATAAACTATACTATAGAAGTTAATACCTTGCCTTCAAATCTCTCTAGTGAATAAGAAACTGTTATGCAAATCATGCTCAAAATAATTTGATAAAAATGGCTTTACTGATTGCTTTCCTTTTGTCCAAGAAAGAATAAACCCATAGCCTATTTTATTTTTCACCATTCCCAAGGACTCTAAGTGAACTACCTATGTGGCACAACATCAGCTATAGCATCCATCACCCCTCAGACATGGTTTTGAGCTTAGAGTTTTAGAAAACATATTTATGTACTAGATGAAATTGTATCTACATCACTTCACCTTCTGGCAGAAGAAGACTGTGGCAGCCTGTGATTTCCAACTTGGTAGGTGATTAACCCTTCAGAAACATAAAAAAAGTCAGCTCTTAAAGATTCAGACTTTAACTAAATGCTATTGACACCCCAATGACAGAAGAAACTACACACTGAGACTGAAGAGAGCTATTGTCAGGGTCTCACCAAGTGGACAGACATGCATTGCTATTATAGTGTATATAGTATTCTCTAGGGACATTCAGCATGTCACATTTCAAGAATGCAAACAATTCTTCAACCTTTGTTAAAAGAGAAAATAGATTTTTTTTTCATACAACATACTCTGATTCCAGTTCCTAACTCCTCCAGGACCCTCCCACTTCCCACCCACCCAAATCTACACCCTGTCTTAGCTCTCTCATTAGAAAACACATGGGTATATAATAATGTTAAATAGATAAATAAAAACTAGAATAGTACAAAATGAACATAAAAAAGAACCAAAGGAAAATAAATGGAGAAATACTGAAAGAAATTCCACTAAAATCAGGAACTAGACAAGGCTGTCCTCTCTCCTTTATCTAGTCAATATAGTTCTTGAAGTTATAGCTAAGGCAATAAGAGAACGAAAGGAGATTAAGGGGATACAATTTGGAAAAGAAGTGAAACTATCTCTATTTGCAGATGATATGATTGTATACATAAGTGACCCACAAAACTCTACCAGGAAACTTCAGCTGATAAACACCTTCAGCAATGTAGCAGGATACAAGATTAACTCAAAAAAATCAGTAGCCCTTCTATACACTAAAGATAAAGGGGCTGAAAAAAGAAATAAGGGAAACATTATCCTTCATATTAGCTGCAAATAGTTTTAAATACCTTGGAGTAACTATAACCAAAGAAATAACAGATTCATTTAACACAAATTTTAAATCATTGAAGAAAGAAATTGAAGAGGATATCAGAAAATGGAAAGCTCTCCCATGTTCCTGAATAGGTAGGATCAACATAATAAAAAATGGCAATTCTATCAAAAGCAATCTACAGATTCAATGCACTTCTCATCAAAATCCCAACACAATTTTTTTACAGATCTTGAAAGAACAGTACTCAATTTCATTTGGAATAACAGGAAAGCCAGGATTGCCAAAACAATTTTGCTCAACAAAAGAACCTCAGGAGGCATCATCATCCCTGATTTCACGTTATACTATAGAGCTACAGTAATAAAAACAGCCTGGTACTGGCATAAAAACAGACTTGTGGATCAATGGAATAGAATTGAGGAACCAGACATTAACCCAAAAACCTATGAACACCTGATCTTTGACAAAGAGGCCCAAAATATTCAATAGAAAAAAGATAGTACCTTTAACAAATGGTGTTGGCATAGTTGGATGGTAGTGTGCAGAAAAATGCAAATAGATCCAAGCCTGTCACCCTGCACAATACTCAAATCCAAGTGGATCAAAGACCTCAACATAAACTCAGCCACTCTGAACTTGATAGATAAGAAAGTGGGAAATACCCTCCAACAAATTGGCACAGGTGACCACTTCCTAAATATAACACCAGTAGCACAGACATTAATAGCAACAATAAGTGGGACCTCTTGAAACTGAGAAGCTTCTGTAAAGCCAAGGACAGAGTCAATAGGACAAAATGACAGCCTACAGAATGGGAAAAGATTTTCACCAACCCTACAAGTGACAGAGGACTGATCTCTAAAATATATAGAGAACTCAGAAATTAGAGCCCAAAATCTTGAATAACCCAATCAAAAAATGAGGTTCAGAACTAAAAAGGGAATTCTCAATAGAAGAATTACGAATGGCTGAAAGACACTTGAAAAAGTGGTCAGCTTCTTTAGCCATCAGAGAAATGCAAATCAAAACAACTTTGAGATACCACCTGACATCTGTCAGAATGGCTAAGATAAAAGACACAGATGACAGCCTATGCTGGAGAGGATGCAGAGTAAGGGGAACACTCCTCCATTGTTGGTGGGAGTGTCAGCTTGTTCAGCCACCCTGGAATGCAATATGGCAGTTTCTCAGAAAACTGGGAATCAATCTCTCCAAGGACCCAGCAATACCACTACGGTGCATATACCCTAAAGATGCACATGCGCACTCCAAAGACATTAGCTCAACTATGTTCATAGCAGCATTACTTGTAATAGCAAGAACCTGGAAACAATCTAGATGCCCCTCAACTGAAGAATGGGTTATCAAACTGTGGTACATATACACAATGGAGTACTAAAAAAATTATATTCTGAAATTATGGATGGATTTGGAGAATATCCTCCTGAGTGAGGTATCACAAACCCAGAAAGCTATGTACTCCCTCATTAGTGGACTTTAAATAAAAAGCAAAGCATTCCTAAGCTGCCAACCACAACCACTGAACAACTTGGGATGTGAAACACCTTGGACTGGCACCTTGGAGCCCATTCCCTCCAGGGGAACACCTGACCCAGTCTTGATGTTGGGATGAGGAAAGTGGATCTGTGCTGAACTAAGCAATCTTAGGACCTTGGGACCTCCTGTCCTTGCTGGGGAGGAGATAAAGAGATGGGGAGAAGAGAGAGTGACTGGGAGAGGCAGGAGGGGAAGGGAGTTTGAACAAGGGGATACATGGATAAAAAATGAGACTTTATTCATAATTTTAAAAAAAGAAAAAAACCAAAGGAAAAGCATAAGAAACACATACAGATGCTTAGACACACACGTTTGTTTGTACAGAGAAAACCCATAAAAACAAAATCAGAGACTATAGAGAAAGCAGAATGGCACCCCTTGGCCATTGTCACATTTCATTACATCAAAAGCCCTTGTTTAAAGCTTTGCCATGTTTGCACATATGATTATCCATTATGGAATAACATTGGAATTGATATATTAAAAATCTTCTCTTGGGAATGATTTCCATCCTATTGCTGAGACTACTGTGGGTGATTTGTTAGAAGTAAATAATGTACTAGCAAGTCACAGTGTCCCTTTTCGAATTTGTCAAACCTGAGCTGTGAAATGCTGTGGAAGAAGGAAGAGATCTGCACTTGACAACCAATTCTCATGAGAGAGAGGGAGAAGGGAGAAGGGGGGGAGAGAGAGAGAGAGACAGAGACAGAGACAGAGACAGAGACAGAGACAGAGACAGAGAGAACAGAAAGAGTAGGCTCCAAGGTGAGACAGCATAAAGACATCCAGCAATGACAATAGAGAGCAGCGAAAGCCAGTTCCCTTTGTATGAAAAGCCACTGAGTTGATGTCTGTGCCACGTGGAAGGAGCTTCTCTTCTCTTTTCACTAGCTGCAGGTTTTAAAAGCTCAAAACAAGGCCCAGCTGGAGCTGGAGTGAAGCTTCAATGTGCAACTTTATTTCTAAAAATTCTCAGATTGGAATGTTACTTTCACCAAAAGATTATTTTTCAAGTAGCACACAAAATACCATGAGATTTTAAAAACAAGTATTTTTTCACCAATCCAGTATTTTTCAAATAACTTCAATTTTTACATAAATTGGCATTCTTTCCAAATCATATATTGAACCAAAAATTTCACTATATAGCATTTCCACCCAGAGGAAAAAAATGTCCAAATAGCTTAACTTTCAAAGAAAAAAATGGCTTCTCAGTTCTTTAAGTTAAAAGAACTACCAGACTCTGTGCCTTGCAGCAAATAAATTTTAATCTGAAGCTTTGTGAGTCAAGGTGTAATTACCAGAAACAAAATTCATTCTCACTGATTAACACAGAAGCAAGAGCTAATGCCCCTTAGAGCTGTGAGGTGGCTGCAGTAAAGGGACCACAGGAGGCAGAGATGTCATGGGGAAACTCCCAAGGCTCCATCCCAGATTTGGCTCATCGAAAGCTGCTCCAGCAAGACAGGGAAGGTCCAAACTATCAGTCATAAGCCAAGCTGCCAGCTTCCAAATAAACACCTCCCCTTGGGAAGCAACTAACCCAAGAGTAAGTCATGCTAGAAGATGGTTCAGAGGTTAAATAAAAATACCTTACAAGATTGAAGGGCTGTATAAGGAGCACCTAGTGACTCCATCGCTTAGCTGGATAAAGCGCCTGTCTCATATAAGGAGCACCTGAGCCTAATAAAAGGAGGGGAGGGAGGGAGGGGGAGAAAAAAGAAAAAGGAGAACATAGAAGAAGGGACAGAGAGGAGACGAGGAGACAGGAAATCTTACAGGCTGGCTTACCCTGAGAAGTTATTCAATGTCCACCATCCTTAACTAATATGGGATGTCTTTCTGTATGTTATGAATGTGCTTTATTACCATTGGTTAATAAGGAAGCTCTTTTGGCCTATGGCATTGCAGCTTAGAGGAAGGTGGGAAATCCAATCAGCGATAAAGGCAAAGAAGGGAAGAGTCAGGGAGAAGCTGTGGCCCAGGAAGCAAGATGTAATGGGACACAGGTAAAGCCACAGAGCACATGGCAATACGTAGATTCATGAGAATGGGTTGAGTTAATTTGTAAGAGCTAGTTGGTAATGAGCCTGAGCCATAGACCAAACAATTTGTAATTAATATAAACCTCTGAGTAATTATTTTATAAGCTATGGGACCTCAAATGGGAGAGATTCATCTGGACCATTGGCTCTACAGATCAGAAAAGTTCTGGCTACACTTAACAGCCATTAATTCCACTCCGAACATGGTTCTTCGTTCATCCCGAAGTGTCCTTACCTTTCTCTATAGATTCCAAGTGTATTGAATAACTTTTCAGCCAAGAGTTCCAAGAAAATTCTAAGTGGCTAATAGTTGTAGAAACACTTTTATCATTTTATCATTTTTTTTTACTTAGTAGTAATACAGTTATAATACAATGTTATTCAGAAATCATGCTGTGAGAAAGTTCTGCTAATTGGTAAAGTTTTGTTAATTGACATGAAAAACTTGGAGGGGCTGTACCATGTCATAAAAGTCAAGAGGTAAAGAAGACCTTGGAGCTGAGCTGAGTCACCCACCCTGCAGACAAATCTGCAGGCAGTCTGAAGGGTAGCCATCAGATTGGACAGGTGTTGGTATGGAGCACCATAGATTCATTTCTAGATACCCTTGAAACTGACATTAGCAGTGGAGTGGATTTCCCCGATGCCAACTCTTCTCTAATCCCAACTCTAATCCCAAGTTTTCTCATATGTACCCACCAGTTCTACTTTATCGGCTGATGCTGGTGCTGTGCTAGGGTGGGTCTTAGACTCTCTACACCAGTCACTGTGTATGCTGGTGCTGTTTTCATCTGCCACTATCTTTGAAGGATTGGCTTTGGATGTTGGAAACTTCCTTGCCTGAAAGTGCATGTAACTGTGACCACACTCCATACCCCCAGTAAGCAAGGGGTGGATGTTGCTATAAGGGCTATCTTCCTTTGCATCAAGTTTCTTAATGATGAGCCCTCCAGACCCACAGAAAAAAAGACTCCCTTCTCTTCATTCCTTCCTGATACCCTTAATCCACCCAGGCATCTTTAAGGGAACATATTTAAATCATGAACGCCCCAATCTCTGCCTAAATCATTTCTTTCAGAAGCCCAGCTATGATGTAACCCTTCCTCAGCTATGTAGTGCAGAATTTCCTAAACTACTCCATTAATTGTTTTGCCAGTCCTAACACAGGGACTTTTTCAGAACAGTCTCAGAAGTGACTCAGCAGAGCTGTTCACTGATAAATGAAGCTCAGTAAAGGCTATTGCATGGGCATTCTGTGTCACTCTGAAGTTTATTCTTTCCCCTGTGTCTCTTACCACAGAATCATGCTATCTTCTGATTGGTGCTGGTTTTATAATACAGGTGTCTCATACCTTGAAGTATGTGAACTTACTGGTAAACATAACCTTTATACTAGAAAAAACCATGATAAAAATTGTATCTTCCCTAGTATTTTACTGTTCACTTTTCAGATTTTGTTGAAATTCTGTAGCATGAGAGCCCTGTGGGCAAATTACCACACTGAGTTTCTTATGACTTGTAGAATACAACTGGTATGATAGGGAGATATCAGAGTTCTGTGATCCTGAATAAAGGCAAACAACTGTATGAGAGTATCACCCATATACCCTGAGCATATATCGTCTCAGTGGTCCTCTTGTTCTTTGAGAAGGAAATCACAAAAGCATGGATGCAAGCTTTCAAATAGCAAAAAGTTCCTGGGTAGAAAGTCACAATCATCTAGTCAACACTACTCCATATCCCTATACCAAACATGCACTCCATATTCCTATGCTGTTCTTGTTAGTCTACTTATGATTCCAAAGGACTTTTGCATTATCATTTTCTTGACTGATACAAATAATCACCATTTTTATATACCCAACATTCCTCTAATAACATTGAGACAGGCTTGAGCAACACTGTTCTTGCCAGTATGCTCAGTGTGCTTACAATACACAAGAATTCAAACTCGTCAGCTTGGCTTTCCTTTCGTTTGTTTTAGTGAATGTCTTTCTTAACCATCACCCTTTTCTCTCTTTGTCATCCCTTGGCTCATGTTTACAGATTCTTCTGTAACTGGAATTAAAAAATGGTCATATGGATCTCAGGAAGTCATCAGAATCAGAGTTCTATTTGTAGAACACCTGTGAGTCTCCTTTGGGGCATTGGATAGAAATATCAGAATATATGGAATAAGATTAATTAGCTCAGCATTGGAAAAAAAAAGACTGCACAATTCAAAAGTAAAGAACCAGACAGGTATGGGCCCTCATATCTGTAATTCTGGTGTTCAGGAGGCAGAGGCAGAAGGAATATGAATAAACAGATTATTCTGGACTATATGGCAAGGTTGGTCCAGCCTAGGAAGCACAGCAAGATCTTCTCTTAAAAAAAAAACAAGAGCAGAATAATTATCCTACCTAGCTGTGAACACTACATACTGCAATATCAGCTTCCAGATCAGATGTTCACAGTATTGCAGTGGTGGCACAGACCACGGAGGAAGGAGTTTAGCCAACTGCTTTCTATCTAGATTTAAGTCCATCTCAATAGATGGAAACCCATGCTCAATACTGTATGCTAAGTCAAAAACTCATGGCTGACTAAGCTTTGGGCCCAATAGGAAACTTACTAATATAATCTAATTAAATGGACATGGCACCAAACATCTTCTAAATATTTATGCTTGTCACCATAGACAAATGCTACTCTCAGCCTTAACCAGAGAAGCTTCTCTTTGAAATGGGTGGTGATGAATGTAGAAATTCATTGGTCAAGATGCAGAGAATAACTGAATTGTTGGATGTTCAGCTTCAGGCAAGGCCTTTATAACACACACACATACATCACATCACATCACATCACAAAAGATTTGGCAGAATGTAAAGTCTAGAAGATTCAGGAAAAGGCTGTGAAATGCCATCTCTAAGCACCACACAACTATAGCAGTCATGACTCACAGCAGCTGCAGCTTCCTGTTCTGGGCCCAAATACAAATGGACCTGTCACTCAGTCATGGACTGGAAAGGACTCACAGCCCCTTACTGTGCTAAACTTTAGACTCCTGAGGAATTGTTAAGGCATGGTAGTCATTGTCTTCAATTGTGTGCCCCTCAGGAACTCATCAGGCTCCATTGGATAGTTCAAAACCCATGGTCACACAAATGGCCCTGGTTAAACCCAGCTGGTCACAAATCACAATGAAACAAAACAAAGAAATTAATGTGGGAATGGGATTCTGGTGGGGGAGGTGGATGCTGGCAGGGGTGGAAGACAGGATGTCAAAAAGCTCCAGGGTAAGAGTAATCAGAATACTTACTACTTTTTTTAAAAGAGTGATCAAAATGTACTATATACATGTATAAGATTTTGAATAAAAATTAATGAAAGATATTTTAAACAATAGCTAGGGCTGTTTCTCAGTCTTGTACTCTAAGCATTCATTTTGAAAATGAGAATGTATGTCTTTATAAGGAAATTAGGATTTGTAGTATATGAATATGCATGACTTTGGAATGGTGTTGTGTAGAATTGTTTCTTCCTATCAAGGGAGTAAACAATTTCTCTAAACAAACTACATTGAAAATGATGCTCCGCTGGAGCAGGGGGCAGCTGAACTCTGCACCTGGCCACACCCACAGCTCCTGCTGCTGCTGAGGGTATCTGCAAGGATCCCTA
>PVIH01027767.1:0-16366 GCA_004025045.1 Sigmodon hispidus | reverse complement strand
TAATGGGCCAGGTCTTGGGCCACCAATAGGAAGAAATTATACTCTTGTCTGCCCCTGTGTCCAAAATGCCCTCAAACATTTTACCATTAATTTTTAATGAAAGTTTGGGTCTCTCATGTAGGGAGACCATCAAGTAGGCCGAATCCGTGCCTGAGGATCCCATTTCTGCAAGTCCTAGTCCCAGCGGCTCCTTTCTCCCTTCCGGGAGGAGCAACAACTGTGCAATCCTATCTCCCTTAGAGATAGAGAATATCCCTTTAGGGCTAGAACATAAAATTTGTATGTCCATAAGGTGTTGATTATCTACAAGTCCTGGATGCACTATTAATCCCTGTAGGGTAAGTGCACCTCGACCCAATATAAGGCCCACTGTACCCGGGGGCAAAGGTGTTATAGTTTCTACAGGAATTGGTTGAATATGCATGTGTGGCATTAATAGGAAGTCAGAGGCGGCATGCAGGTCCACTCTTGTGGAGTGTCCTGGTCTTTGTTCTCCTGGGTCTTGACAAACCGGTTCCCATATCTTTGAGGGCCCTGGGACTGAGGGCCCGACAGCCCGTTTTTTGGCATGTCTGCGACCTGAGGATTAGTGGGTTGGTTGATGGGAGGGAGGAGCCTCCCTTGAATATCCCTTACTGAGCCGCACTGGCTGGCTTTATGATAACCTTTGCTGCAGCGGCTGCAAAGAGTGGGATTCCCCCATTTTTTGTTCGGGGTTTTGCAGTTCCTTTTAAGATGACCAGCCTTTCCACAACTAAAGCAAACTCTTTGATTGGTCCTACCCAGGGGATGCTTCTGGGATTGGAGGATAGCGGCTGCTAATCCAGCATTTGTGAGGGGGCCCCCCAACTCCCTGCAAACTCTGAGCCAGTCTTGTAAACCTTTATTTTTTCTAGGGGCTATTGCCACTTGACATTCTTGGGTGGCTTGCTCGAAAACAAGCTGCTCTATGAGAGAGGCAGCTACTTCAAGGTCACCGAAAATGCGCCCGGCTGCCTCCGTCATCCTTGCTACAAAGTCTGAAAAGGGCTCTTGGGTCCCCTGAATGACCTTGGTAAGCTGATTATTGGCCTCCCCTTTTCTGGAGAGCGCTTTCCAGGCCCTTATTGCCGTGCAGCAATTTGTTGATAGGCGCTCCAATGATAATCTATCTGATTAGCGGCAAAACGCCCTTGACCTGTTAAAAGGTCAAATGTCCATTGCTGTTGTTCTGGGGTTAAGGCCGTGGCATTAGCCCTGACTTGTTCCTGAGCTGCCTCATGCCAGAGGGCTTTCCATTCCATGTATTGGCCCATGCTGACAAGTGAAGCCTTCATGACCGTCTGCCAATCAGATGGCGTCATTGTGGTCATAGCCAGCCTTTCTAACTGTGCCAAGGTGAAATTGGCTGAAACCCCATATTTCCTGACTGATTCTGCCAATTCCTTTATCTGATTATACTCTACAGGCGCATGTACCTGTCCTCCCTCCACGCCTTCAAAGACTGGATACGCAAGGCGCAGCTTTCTTCTAACTTTGTCTGGGAGGAAAGAAAAGGACTTCAGACGCATCTCGTAAGGAGGAGGCGCCGAAGGGACCATCTGTGAGGAGGACACCAGATGTGGGTGCTGTTGGCCTCTTTTTTACTTGGTAGGCAGTCATCTGGATGGTACCTCTCTCCTTCATACCTGACCGCCTCCTCATCCAATTCTACCTCCTCCTCAGGGTTTAATTCTTCATTTTCTGAGTCCCCTGAATCATCAGAACTCTTCAAGTTTAAAGCTTGTAATTCCTGCATAGGGTATGGGGTAGTCCCCCCTTTTTTCTTTACAGTAGGTAGGGAACTCCCAAATTCATGAGAATATACTCCTTTGTCAAGAGACTCACCAGGAGGGCCGTTTTTCTTATTTGGGATTGGTTGCCTTTTGCGCGCACCTAACCTCTCACTACATTCAGTTTCTGACATGCTATCCTGGAAATAATGAAAGCAGAACCCTCCCAAGAGGAGGATCAGTAAGGCTCCCAAAACAGTTACCAAGGCCTCAACACTAACTTCCCACGATGGTGACAAGTTCAAGCCAAAATCCAGAAAAGACATACCTCTCTGAACGTACCTGCCTGCAGTTCTGAATCCTCCTTGGGGTCAAGGGGTCTCCGATGTTGCCAATGATGTTGAAATTTCCCGGGTTTCCGGCACCAGATGTCCCGCGCTACCGTCTTGCCAGCAAGAACAACTCGGCACACGTAGGATCCTTCTGCAGAAAAGCTTTAATGCATCTTGAGAGGGAGAGCATAAGCTTACAAGATGGAGACTCCAAACGGCTAAAACCCGTCCCTTATATAGGAAACTGGCCCCTGCCTAGGACCTGTCAGACTCAGATTGGCTGTAGTTCAAACGGGCGAGGTGATGCCACGGGAGAGGCAGAGCACAAGGAGTGGAAATTCCCCTTGCACCTGTGCAGTCTACATTAGAGAGCAGGATGTCGCCACCATATTGGAATGGCGGCAGTGAGTGTAGCTTCTCACAAGATTTAAAAAAATGTAGGATTCTTAGATTTAATAAAAGATTTTATTTTAATACATTCAGTTTGTTGAAATAAAAATGAAAAGATGTTTGTATATATGGTTTAAAGGAAACAAACTACTTTTAATTTTGGAGGAGACATTTGAAGTGTATTTGAAGATAAATACCCTGTGTGGCTTTAAAAAATGGTGTTAGCTTTGCTATGCTATAAGGAACCAGTCTAGGTCTGTAGGTATTTGTCTAATGCTACACAGAGGAAAAAGGTAGACATTGTAAAGGTCTTTATCAGCTAAACTTCTATAGCAGAGGATGATTATGTGTTCAAATCCACTTTATGAAACTAATCAAACTACACATTAAAAATATCTTTTGCAAAATAAATTGTACATAAAGAAAATTATATGTTTTAATGGGTTATTTCAGTTGCTGAGCCAATATTTTCAACCTTAGTTAGCCTATAGATTCCCAACTGTCGTGATCTTGTAGGACACCATGCTAAGGAGCATCACACAGAATTAATTCTCACTACCTTTAGTCAGAGCTCAATCAATTTGTTCTTCCTCTTTCTTGTCAAGATGTAGCTAGACCTTCATGCACCTGAAGTAAAAAAAAAAAAAAAATTGATGAAGCAAGGAACCACAACAAAAAAAATGGATTAAAAACAAGGAAGTTGACACCTGTGTATCTAGATAGTAGTTGGAGCTCAGTATAAAGAAACACATAATACACCTAAAGAAAAATAATTTCATTTTATGACCAGTGGCCCTTTAACCAGGTTTAGAGTATTTAAAAAAATGAAATTATTAGTTTGCATGTTTTTAAAATGTGTTAGAAGTTTTTTCAATGGTAGATTTTCTTTGTACAAATTCAAATTTTAATTAATTGTACAATTGAAAACACAAATATATTTTTTACCAAATTTTATACATTTTTAATTAAGACATAAATTTACTTTTCTTACTTTATCTTCCTCTATCCCCTTCAAACTATTCTTCCTTCAGCGCCATTAATGCCTCTTCTCACTCTCAAATTGATAGTCCCCTTTCCTTTACCACAAAGTTACATTCACACACTACATCCCCCACACCCACAACTATGCCCAAATAAAACAATTTGCCCAAAATAAAAACAATTAGGTACTTCTTTTTTTCGGAGAGAGGCTAATTCTACCTCTCTCAACTGCCACTCATTGTCTGAAATTCTCTGTCTTGGGTAGAATCCTGTGAGATTCGACTCTTCTACATTAGCATATCCACTGAAAATTCCATTTTTCTGCTCTTGTAGTATAAATAACTTATAATAATTGGAATAACTGCCAAACATATTATAGTGCCAAGGAATTACTCCCCAAAACTGTTTTTTAAAATGTTTTTCCTACTCATTAAAACAGGTAGTCATTTTACCACATAGAAAATTATAGAAAATGACCCCTACATTGTACCTTCATGAGGATTTTTGGCATTCCCACTAAACCTCCTCCACACTTAAATGATTAAGAAGTTGTAGTCATTTCTAGAAGAGGTTGTTCCACAACATACTTCTTGGTATTTTGGTACAATCTATTCTACACCTTCTTCTATGGTATTCTTGAGCCATAGATACAGGAGCTAGTGAGGTTATAGCTCTTAGGAAAGAGAATATTTATTTTAAATTCTAGGCAAACATAATTCCTTACCGCATTCTAAATCTTATTCTTAAACCAACTGATAAATTTGCTACCTCTCATCAAGTAAACTTTCCTTTATAGCAGTGGAGACCAACACAGAAAAGCACAGTTGGACACAGTACAGAAATATAAAAGTCTAGAGAATCCCAGTCTCAATGAACACATATATCCAATATCCACATAATACCAGAATGTCTGTTTTGAAACATTCTCTTCTAGAAATGGCTTCAAATAATTACTTTTAAAGAGGTATGAGGCTATAGTTATAATATCTGTTATATATGTGTGTGCTTCTCTCTCTCTCTCTGTCTCTCTGTGTGTGTGTGTCTCTCTCTCTCTGTACATTGAAATGAAAAAATAGAACAGATATAGAATTACTTTGTTAGTAGTCATTTTTTGGGATTGCTATGTTCTTTATTGTGATTCCAAATGATATCAATTGCTTATATTTATATTTTAACTAACAATTCCACAAACAAGAGATTTAAACAGCTATGTACTTCTAGACAAAAAAAAAAAAAAAAACATATACTTAGACGTAAGTGTGGATTCAAATGTAGGATTATTAATTATTCTTGCATTTTTTGAATTGAGGTTTTAATATTAAGGACAACTGTTCCCTCTGTTATAACAATTTGTGGTTTCAACATTTGGACATGACACCTTATAGTTCAAATCTTTAAAAAAAATGGTAATTAAGGTCTTAAATTAGCACAGGTACTAGAGAATGCAAATGTGGGGTTATTTTCCAGCCATGCTGAAATCTAATAAAAGCTATGAACACACACTGAGAATTTTGCAAATATGTCTTTATAAAGTTTCAGGAGTTTGTAAATGCTTTGAAGCCTTTTTTTTCTGGGCCCTCCACATGTAACCCCTGTGTGGTAGGTGGAACCTGAACTAAAAACCCAACAAGAGATAATCTGTGAGTCTCAAGACTGTTTTTCTCTAAGTTTAATATTTTTAATGAAAGCAAAGATACTTTCTGCTAATGCTTTCTTCCTACTGCTTTGGAAAATATTAAATGTATTGCTAGTGGAAATAAGAGGGGACATGAATTGAAAATTCATACAGAGACAACCCAGAGGCATTATTAAACTTCATTTTAAACATTGAGTTCAATTAATATATTTTAACTAGATTGGCTAAAGCAACTTTGTATTCTATTAGCTAAAATTGATGGAAATAAGAATAAGTCAATATTAATGCTTTTATTCTCTCCTTATTTTGAAAGAAATTTCTATTCATTTTTTTCAAGTTGATGTTATCAATGTAAAATCCTATTAGCAATTAAGACACACACCCACAGCCACCCACCCATTCCCATGTACCCCACCACCACAACACACACATACTCACAGTTACCATCTTTTTTTTTTTTTCTGAGTCAGATGGTCGTACTTACAATTGAACTGGTTTACATTTGTGTCTCTTTTATATTCTGTGCCTAGAAGCCATCACATTCCAATTGACAAATAAATTTGAAAGATTAATTGCTGAAATTACTTGGATTTATGGTAAACTATGAAAAGAAAACTACCTGGCAACATCACAAAATTAAATATACAAACTTTGCAGTTTACACATATATTTGTTACCATGTTATGAGTCTTATAACAATCCATTGGGGAGACTTATTTTTATCTAGTGTCCTTGAGCAAAAGATATAAACTACTTTAGTTTCAGTATTGTCATTTGGAGATGAAGGTAATGCACACCTTGGTGAGCTTTTGGAAGGATTACTTTGATGGCAAATTTCTTCCTGACTAACAGATACATTGTCTGTTATTGCCCTTTGTGATCAACATGCAGCTAGTACACAGAAAATCTGAAACACTGGTATCAAATTCAGGTTAAGCTCTTTATAAAGAAATCTGAAATCACTCGAGAGAATGTGAATGATGATCTGAGTGCAAGTCAACAACAAAAGCACAATATAGAGAATTCAAAGCAGAGCTTTACACATGCTACAAGAGCAACAGTTGAAAAATATACTAGAGATTGACAGTTACTCCAAAAGCACTGTTCTGTGCTAAAGTTCTTAATGCTAGTGGTTCAATTGATTTTAAGCATCATAACAGAATAAGACATTTTGTAATAAGATGGACAGAAAAATTATTAGATGCATGTGGGTATCATGAATAGAAAATGGTACTTAGTTCAATTCATTATTAATTCAAAGAATTCAGTAACTTTATGTTGTTCTGAGTTTTACAGGTTGGATGATCCTGAGACTTAAGACAGAACCAAGTATGAGTAGAGAAAAAAAAATCAATGTAATGATGTGTTTTATTATACTATACACATAGATTGTTGCCTAGCCCAGTTGTTATCAAGAGAGACTTCACACATCAACTGATGAAAGCAGATACAGATCCACAACCAAACAGTTGACTGAGTTCTTGGAATCCTGTAGGAAAGGAGAGAAATGATTATACAAACCAGAAGGACCAAGGACACCACAAGAAAACTCACAGAATCAACTAACCTGGACTCACAGGGATTTTCAGGGAATGAACTGAACACCAGAGAACCTTCATGGGTCTGACCTAGTCCTTCTGCATTTGTTGAAGTTCTGTAGCTTGATCTTCTTGTGGGACTCTTGAATGTGAGAATAGGGCGTATCTCGTAAGGGCTTTTGGAATCATATTTCTCATACTGCATAGCTTTACCCAGCTTTAATTCAAAGAAAGGTGCTTAGTCATACTGCAACTTGGTATGTGTGTTAGGGTTTCTATTGCCATGTCAAAACACATTGACCAAAGACCAAGTGGAAAGAATTTACTTGTCAGTGCTGTTAATCACTGAAGAAAAACAGGGTAGGAGCTCAAACCAGGGAAGGAGCTGATGCAGAGGCCATGGAGGAGTGCTGAATTCTGGCTTGTTTCCCTGATTTGCTCAACTTACATCTAATAGAACCCAGGACTTTCAACCCAGGAATGGCACCACCTAAAATGGGCTGAGCCCTCCCATACTGATCATTGAATGATAAAAGTTTGCTCAGGCTTCGCTCAAACTTGATGCTTAGTAAAGGAAGACCACATTCTACTCTCCTTCATTCACCACCAAACTTCTGGGATAGGATGAATATGACATCATACTTGGTTTATGTGGTCTCATGAATATGAGACCATGCTTGATTTGTGTGGTGTTGTGTGTGGAGCCAGGAACTTAATTCTTATTCTAGGTAAGCACACTACCAACTGAACTACATCCTCAAGTAAATGTTCAATACCTTGCAAGTTTTCTCCCAATATCAACTCAGTTTTCATTCCCATACATTGTTTGTTTAGGTTCTTTGAGTCAGACAATATTTTGAGGATGGACTAGTGAGAAATAAAAACTAGCCTGACCTCTCAGAGCCTGTATTCTTTTTTTGTTTGTTTGTTTTGCTTTCTCTTTTTAATTACTTATTTATTTTATTTTACATTGAAAAAAAAGACTTTATTTTCTAAAACGTAAAATAAAATAGAGTGACAAAACCAGAAAAGAAATAATGTAACAATGGCTTTGTGTAGAATGAATAGTGTTGAGATCAAATGACTAGCAGAAGACTATATTAAATGTAATTTTCAGATCCCATGCTATTCAGTGGTTTTGGTTTGCAGCTTGAGTGTTCTTTATTTTTTTTTTTAAGTCAAATAATGAGTGAGTATATTCCTTGCTTATCTATCTGGGTTTGTGATACTTAACTCAGGAGAATATTCCCCAAGTCCATCCATTTGCATGCAAATTTTAGGATGCCATTTTTTTCTTACTGCTCAGTAGTTCTCCATTATGTAGATATAACAGTTTGTTAATCCATTCTTCAGTTGAGGGGCATCTAGGTTGTTTCCAAGTTCTTGCTATTATAAATAATGCTGTTATGAACATAGTTGTGCTTAATTTGCAATAAATATATTAAAAGCAAATGTTCTATATTAGTCACCAATAAATCATAATAGTGCAGATCTTTCATGTAAAATAAATCTTTTGATCCTTGAAAGTAAGTGTCATAGAATAGTTATCATGAAGCCCTGCAAACAGAACTCTTGATTATCTGAGATACTGATTTCATTTTATTGCATAACACTATAAAAATTTCTCTCCATGAAGTTCATTCATATATTATCTTAATTTAAAACTAATTTCCCATTCTAAGTACATAACGTTACCAAAACTAAATTTAAATTTTATGTGTCATGAAAGAGATATACTGATGTGATTTTCTCACATTTTGTTGTCTGAAATACTCAAGTGCAATGAGATTATTGTCTCATATCAAAGTGTGCCATGAATCATCTGGTACAGTATCTAAACAATGTGTTCTAACAAGCAATACAATGTGATTAAATATTCAAAGAAGATATACTTAAATTATGAATGTTTATTTATTTCAAAATCCTAGGACTAAACAAGAATTGTTTAGGATCGTTAATGGACTGTTTGTTGAATGCCACTGAATCTAGAGCCTCTACTTCTAGTTTGATCTTTTATGTTTTTTTTTTTTATTTTTTCATTTGTATTTACAAGTTGTCTCCTCTTTCTGATGACATAATCAAAAGTTCTGCCTTAGGATACTACTTTTAGAGATTTTCTTGCTGTATTTAGAATTTTAGACACCTTTAAGACCAGAAAAAAATTTATCTGCTGCGGTCACTTTTGTTGTCTGCCCATATGTGGCTCATTTTTTTATGTAATCTTACATGATGCATGTTACTTCTTACAGAAGAATTTAACAGTCATTCTGTGAATATAATATTGTTGACTTAATATGAGCTCAAATGTATTCATGTTTGTGAGGAGAGTTCTAGAAAAGTTTAACTGAAGTGAGAAGATTCAACCTTGAATACAGGTCACACAATTGCATAGACTTAAGATTCTGACTGAAAAACAACAGCAAATATGAGTTA
The DNA here is from genome assembly GCA_004025045.1 of Sigmodon hispidus. Lineage (NCBI taxonomy): Eukaryota > Metazoa > Chordata > Mammalia > Rodentia > Cricetidae > Sigmodon > Sigmodon hispidus. The sequence continues at coordinate 7,305 of PVIH01027767.1, read as the reverse complement.
CAAAATAAAATCATTGCTCATCTCCCTCTGTTTCTCAGTGGCATTTACAATGTGATCAGCAGCCTCAAGACCCTGCCACCACACCTCTCCCATTAGTCTCAATCTATGAGTCAAAATTAATCCTTTGTTCCTTCCTTCCTTCCTTCCTTCCTTCCTTCCTTCCTTCCTTCCTTTCTTTCTCTATCCCTTCCTCCTTCCATTCCTTCCTCCATCCTCCTCTTCTCCTTTCCTGCCTCTCTTTCTTTTTTCCTCTTTTCTTTAATCCTTCCCCATGTTTTGTCATGCATTTTTGTCATGGTAATGTAAAACTGATTTTTTAAAATAACATAAATTAAAAATCCTAATTTATTTATGTTTACCAGGTACACCCAACAAATAAACTGGATGGAGGCTAATTCTCACAGCTTCTCACTGTTGTAAACACAACTTTTGAGGTAATTAATTGGTCAGCTATTAATAAAACTAACAAAATAAAATAAAACTAACAAAAACTATTGGCAATTATTTTATTGGTCTTGTGTGCTGTGTTTGGATGCTATCCCAGCCCCTCCCCAGGTAATACTTTAAAATTATACTATGTTCTATTTAACTTTGTGTTTTGTGTGGACTGTTTGATTCAGTGAAACTTGGTTGTTTCCAAGTACTCTGCAAACATTGCAGAAATCAAGGAATAAAAGAAGTTTCATAATCTAGGTTTCTTTCTTTTTAATTATTTAAAAATATTTAACATATCCACAACTGTTTCCCCTCTCTCCCCTGTTTCCAATCCTTCCTCAGCTTCGCTCAACACATACCACCATCAATTCCTCAGAGAGGGTAAGATCTTCCTGGTGAGTCAATGAGGTCAAGCAAAGGCATATCCAGTTGAGGTAGTACCAGGCCCTTCTTCCTATTATCAAGTCTGAGCAAGATGATTCTCTATAGGGAAAGATCTTCAAGAAGCCAGTGAGTTCTTAGACCAGGAATAAATTTTGGTCCCACTGCCAGAGTCCCCACAAACTGCCAACACCATTCAACTGTCACCCAAATTAATGGGGCTTAGTACAGTCCCCTGTAGTTTTCCCCCTGTCATTTCACAGTTATTGAGATCTCAATAGCTTGGGTCAACTCTCTCTGTGGGTTTCCTCATAATGTACTACTCCTCTTTCTCATATAATCTCTCCTTCTTCTTTTCAGCTAGACTGTGAGCTCAACTCTGTGCTAGGTTGTAGATCTCTTCATATTCTTCCAACCATTGTAGGATGAAGGTTTTATAATGACAATCTGGGTGGTTATCCAGTTAATTATAGGGGAAATTCAATTTAGGCACTTTCTTTACTATTGCTTGTAGTCTTAGCCAGAGTTATCTTTGTGAGTTCTTAGGTATTTTCCTAGCACCAGATTTCTTTCTAACCCCACAATGGATCCCTCTATCAAGATATTTATATTATTGTATTCCCTCTCTGGTGCTCTCCCAACTCAAACATTCCATTATATCATATTCTCTTCCTACCTCCTCTTGGTCTGCTATAGCACCGAATTACTCAGGAGTTCTTTTCCCAGGGTGATCCATAAATATCTACTAAGTTCCTTCTTGTTACCTAGCTTCTCTAGGGTTTTTGGATTATAGCCATTTATGAGTGAGTACATACCATGCTTATGTTCCCAGATCTCTTTACCTCACTCAGGATAATATTTTCTAAATTAATAAATTTGCCTGCAAATTTCAGAATGCTATTGTTTGTATTGCTGAGCAGTACTCCAGTGTGTAAATGTATCACAATTTTTAAATACACTCTTCTTCAGTTGAGGGGCATCTAGGTTATTTCTAGGTGCTGGATATTATAAATAATGCTGCTATAAAGATAGTTGAGCTAATGTCATTGTGGTAGAAATATGCATCCTTTGGGTATATGCCTCGCTATTGACTAATTTTATTAAACCAATACCAATGACAAATATTTCTAGTATACAAGAGCATCATTAAACAATTCTCTTCTTCCTCCTCCTCCTCTTCCTCCTCCTCCTCTTCTTCTTCTTCTTGAAACCCAAATCTAATTTTCTTTGTATGTTTTTTCTATCGACTATTATCCATGACAACTTGTACCAATACTCTAAGCCAAATAAACATCCATAATCCATTTTTTTAAAAATGTGGGAGAAGTTTGGTAGACTACTTTCTAATGATTTGGGCACTGATAATCTTATGAAGATTTCCACATTCATAAAAATTTATGAGTATTAACAAGTCCTGGCAAAGTAAGCTGTGAGACTTAATTATCTCAGCCAGAATCCTTGAAGCTGCTGGAGATGTAGCACTCAGAGAAAACTACAAAAAATGTGTTTTGGAAATTGGGATTATCTAGACCATCTATTCCCATAGGAGATTTTTTGGGGTGTTAGCTTTTATTAAACCTTATTTACTTTACCCTGGAATAAATCCACAACATCTCATTTTCTATGGAAATAAAAGCATAACCTCATCTCCAAAGTAACATATTTTTTGACTTAAATATTCAAGTCAAGGGATTTTCAGAATATATAGGTTGGATTAATCCAGCAGCATTTATGTTCAAATGTCTCCTATCACATCTTGCTCTTTTACCTGCAGTCAAAAAAACTAAAGAACAAAACAATAACATACAGTATTTGTATTCTCTGTGTAATTGTCATCTTTATGCGGCTTATTGTTTTACTAATTTATTTCTTTTTAAAAGATTTTTTCTATCCTTTTTCTTTTCTCTCCCAACTCTACAAATATTTTCAAACACACTGTGAACCATTTAAATGTTTTTATTTTATATCTCTATCTTTCCTGACTAGACCTTTAATCTGCTAAATGGAATGACTAAGCTTAAAGCCTTCTCTATAGTAGGTTGCTCTTTAGTCTGTGTGAACATAGAGTTATGGCAGAAGTACTGGAAGGAGCCACATTTACCACCTCAACTATGGGGAATTTTAGAGTTCACATTGCTAAATAATAGAGCACTGCTGCCTGCTTCTCATAAACCTTATTATCTCATTTAAGTTTTTGACTGCATGGCCTCGTAAAAGAGCCTTACAGGTTTTTTTTTTTTCTTTCTGCTAATTCTGAGTTAGGAAACTTTTCTTAAAGGAGTCTTGCCTTTGCTCATAGCCAGCATTAAGGGCCACCCCAAGAAAACACTGTTGTCAAGAAGCCATGTTTCACTCTGTTGCCTTTTTGTCCATATAAACAAAAACCTTAAATACATCACATGCATCTTGTGCTTGTATGGAGGATTCTGTGAGTTTTGGGACCCTGCCGTATTGCATCTCAAGCCTGGATGCCACTCTGTACCATGGCCAATTTGAAAGACATGACTTAAGAAGTTTTGTTTTTTTTTTTTTTTTTTTTGCTTCATTCCTGTGTTTTCTAACCCTTGCAAATTTTTCTCAGACTATGTGAATGTATATGCACCATGTTGGAACATCATTTATTACATGAGCCAGATATTGGGGAAAAGATGAAATACTAGCGATAAACGTATAAGCCACATCCAGTTGATACCTAGACAACTCCTCAGGTTAAAAAGAATAGATGCTGTCTCCACTAATCCTCAGACTAAATGCCTATTCATCCTCAGCAGAAAAGGAATAAGATCTCTGGAAAACTATTGAACTCCTACCTCTTATTTCTCTTTCCTGCTTTTCTTCCTTTTTCAACTTTCTGAAGGCTAGAATTAAAGTTGTGTACCATTACTGTCTGTTTATTGTTGATCTTAAACTTAAAGAGAGCTAGAGGATCTCTGTCTCCAGAGTATTGGTTTGAAAGGCCTGGGTAACCACTCCCTGATCTTTATGGCTATCTCTGTGTGACTTGTCTGTAATCTTATTTTTATGCAAACTTTATTAAATATATAATATATAACCATATACTATTAATGATTATTTGTAAGATTATTTTAAAAAATAAAAGCAACTGTCATTTCAGATAAAACCATTATGATAATATCTCTTCCCAAGACTAGCATGGGTATTTAGTGTACATAAGTGGAAAAACTAAAGGCTTCTTTTTCTCTTCTTTCCCTGTCTCTGGTGAAATGTTAGAGGAAATCATATAACAAATGCATTTCTCAACAAAAATAATATAATGCAGAGACAGTCCATTTCTTATCTGGAAGTAGACAGACTAAGAAAGGCTAGAGATGCCTTAAATCTCAGTCATTTTTTGAGGCATTATAATACACTTTAATTCAATGTGTTCACAGTAACAGTGTTATGCTTTTACTCTCTGGGTGCCAATAGAACATGTGAATGCTCTTGAGTTTGTTATGTATTTTCCAAAAAGGATTTCAGTGCATTTTAAATATTTGTACTCACTTTATAAAGTACTGACTTTCTTTTCATACTGATTATATGTGTTATACTTCCACTTGTATTATATAGATCTCTAAATGCTCTATATTACATTGAACATCAGATATTGTTAAAGATATTTATGATTGTTAAAAGAATGTATTTGTAAATTATATTGATAATTATTGATGTAATTATTTTAACATTTTCTGATATTTTTTGCTAAGACCCTTGCTTATGTTTCTTAAACTTTTACTTATTTGTTTACAAGTAATTTTTGGTTTAATTTTTATTTCAAGTTTAGGTGAAATTAGATATTTGCCATTTTCTCTCAAAGAATTTGCTACATGTGGGTTAAAATATTTTATACACAGACATACATATATGTATGCACAAATAGATAAATAATATATCCTGAGTGTGTTTTTATAATTTGTTTATACATGGTTTTAGACCAAACAGTGTTCATTACAAAACCAAAGAGAAAACTCAACCATGAAAAAGGTTAATTATTCATTTAGTCATTGCATGTCTGTAGTTCTTTATCCATGGGTAGGACTCTGAATAGTTACTATTTTTATGTTAACACCCTGTTTGATATTGTCATTATTACAGTCATTTTTATATTGTCTTTTTTTCTAAAACAGGCAGTTTTATAGCCAACTTTCTAGTTATCTAGTTCTTATAAAATCCTTACTCATCTTTTCCATGATGCTTTCTTAGCAATAGCTGTGATGTAGTATTGAGGCAGAGATTTTCATAATATTTTCACCTCTACATTGTGTCCAATTGTGGTTTTCTGTGATGATTTTCATTTGCTGTAAGATAAATTTCTTTGATGTGGCATAACACTATGATTTATGATAAAATAAGGAATTCTGTTGCTCTATAAGTGATGTATTTCTAATTTACCTTATTTTGCTAGCACAGGAAGCTTGCTAGGTATTCAGTACCAGGCATTGTTTTTCTCCTACTGAGTGAGGTTTAAGTACAATTATACAAAAGTTGATTATTTCTTACACATTTATACTTATGGGTACCTTGATATGCTGGTCATTCTTCTGCTTTACTGAGATAAAATACCTATGAACTATGACCTTAAAAGTATGGCAAAATAAAATTCTACAGGGCTTCAGCCCTACACAAAAAAATATAGTCAAGTTAAAAAACCATGAATGGGGAGAGAAGGCCTTTCCTAAAGAAGAGCACATAAGTTGATTGTTCATTACCAAGAAGTCATTCCTGAAAACACAAATACAGGAAGTATCATTTAGACTGAATAGGTTATACTCATTTATATGTATAAATGATGAATTTTTAATTTAATTATAGTATCAAAAATGAATAATATATTCATATATTAGATTGTATCTGAACTAAACATGTACATTCTGTAATACTTTGTAATCTAAAAATATTATATAAATATTTAAAGAGAATTTATAATTTTAATAAGAATGTTTACAGAACTTATTTATACTATAAATGGAGTTGCACTCAGTCCTTTTTATGTAAAAAAGCTGAGAATCCTCAGAATTGGAAACCCATGGACTGATTGAACAAATCTCTTATGTGCCATAACAGGAAGTTCTTTATTATTTTAAATTATGTATTATCTATTTCATATGTGCCTTGTTTATTTATGGGGCATTACACATGCTGAGCCTTCTACCACTAAGATGCATTTTATACCATTTTATGAACCTTTGAAAAAAACTAAATTTTATTTAAATTGATTCTAGAACTTTGGATATAACTTTGACACTTAACCCTCATTAAAGAGTTGTTTTTGGAAGAAGATGGGAATAACTAGAGCAAGATGTAGTTGGTCAAAATCCAGAGTAAGTGCAGTGATTAGTCTAGAGCAAAGACTCAGAAAACATTATAAAAAGGGTTCGACAGATCATAGTCAAACACCAAAGCAACTGCTATGAGACAGTGTTTTGTATATGACAAGAAAGGCATGATATTGAAGAATATGGTTGCTTACAGAAGACCTGAAAAGGGTCACAACATTTGGCAGACAAATGTGAAATAGAAAAAGGCCAGAAAACTGAAGCTCTAGATGAGAAATTATAAGATATTAATAACTTCTGTGAAAGTAAGGGTAAGTCTGGTTACAGTATTATGCCCTTGATAGGTGATCAAGTCCCAAGGGATCAAGCAACAAACATCCATATGAGAAACACTGAATGAACTCTGTGAGTTGAATTTGTAAATTATTTGTAACAATAATAATTATACAATAAAAGGCAATGTATTTAAGAATAAGATGAGACATGTGGGAAGATTTAGAGAATGAAGAGCTAGAGAGGAATTTAAATATAGTACTCATATAGAAGTCTCAAAATAAAGAAATATATATACTAAAAATAAATCTTTAAAATGATTATAGTTTTTATGTAACAGATTTTAGTTGCGCCGCGCCCAATCCCGTCCAGCAGGAAAAGACACAGCACCAGGATTCTTCTGTGGTAATTGACCAGGTCCTTCATTGTTATAGATACTTCTTGCAGTAGTAGCCCCTTGCAGTAGTTCTTCTTTCTCCCAACCTGTGCAGCCAGTTTTAAGCTCAAGTCCTTCACTCAGCTAATGCTGCATGGGCCTTCACCATAGGGCCACGCACACGGAAGCAAGCTAGTCAATTCAGCACATCCCATGGATGGAGTTAATTATTACTAGAAGCATTCGCCATCAGGAAGGCGGGGAACAGGAGCCAGCGCCATCTTTAAGGTGCGGCAGCTCCCAACAGCTCCCCCTTTTTGTTTTAATAAGACACAGGTATGGCAGTGGTCCATTCTCTGCTGTGTAATTGGAACATAATCCTAAGAGTATCGTTGAGGCGTCCCCCTAGACATCCCAGGACCCGTCCATACCCTAGTTTTCGCAGAGGTGGGAGGTTTAGGGCAATACCCACATGCAAATGGACGTGCTCCTCTCAAACTCCTAAAAACATAGCTAGGTAGTTTGACTGCACGACTTAGTGTCGCAACCTGCGTCTCTGCTATG
>PVIH01027766.1:0-16389 GCA_004025045.1 Sigmodon hispidus | reverse complement strand
ATTCTCAGCCTTGACTGTGCCGTTGAACTTGCCATGGGTGGAGTCATACTGGAACATGTAGACCATGTAGTTGAAGTGAATGAAGGGATCGTTGATGGCAACAATGGTCAGTTTGCCACTTTCAAAGGCAACCGTGGTAATCAGGTGCCCTATATGGCCAAATCCATTCCCTCCAATGTTCATCATCGTGTCTCAGGAATGAAGCTGGCACTGCATGAAAAGATGCACTGATACTAGAACAGGGAGGAGCAGAGAGCCATGACTATCTAGTTTTATCCTCATCAAAGACACAAGAAATATATAATATTTGCTGGATAAACAAGAAGTGCAGAGCAGCAAGCAACTTCCAAAACTATGAGAAATGGCAGAAACAGTTGACTACCTGGCCAGTCACCCAAGGTTTGGCTGCAACATTGAGGCATCCATCTTTAGCCTAGAGTCCTGAAATATCTGACAAACTTATCCATGAAAGAAGAATTTTGAGGGACTATCTTACCTGGTCTTGGCAAAGTTGGGCTCTCATCTTGTTTTGTGTAATGTTTATCCAATTTGGACAATATTATGTCTGCAGTTGGGGCAAGGACAGGTCCTTTGACTAGTGAATAAATCGTGCCATACATGCAAACAAGCTCCATATGAAGGTTCCCTCAGGAACGACCTCTTGAGTAATTTGGTGCTGTCAGGAGTATAAATGTCCCAATGTCATGAAAACCCTTATGATTTTAAAGAACTTTAAATGGCATATTCTGTAGGTGTTTGAAGTGTCTGAATACCATTTATTTGAAATATATCTCTGCTCAACCTTGAAAACCTACTTAACATGATTATAAGTCATGTTAAACCATAGATGACTATTAGCCTGTCTTTCTTTGTTACCCTAATAACTTTCAAAGAATACAACTTTATATTATAGTTTTAAATGAACTGCATAGGTGCAATACACTAAACAAGAATAGAAAAATATATACAGTATAACAAAAATCATTTTAAATGTGTATCAATATATAAAAATCCATACCAATGTAAAATATTTGAGGCTAGTGGTTGTTCAAAAGCAGACTCAACAATCCACCCTTTTATTTCATCATATCTATACTATCCTCCCCTTTTCTCTTCAGAATGATGCTGCTAAATTCAATCTCCTTTTTCAGCCTTTTTTTTTTTTTACCATGACCAATAACAACGTGTAACCAACCCCTCTAAAGTTTAACAATTATCCATAACCAAGCAAATGACCAAAATCATCAACCCTCCTCTTGGGAACATAAGAATCATGTTCTCTAGACTTCTTCCCCTTGTTTGTGGACAAGAGCATCTGTAGGAACCCTGAGAAATCCAAGATGATGGATAAGATGTTCTCAATGCTGGTTATTGAGTCTCTCTGCAATGGAAATCTGCAAAGCTTAACTATAGTCCTAGCTAGAATAGTCTGTGAAACTGGACCATCTCAGATGTCAGCCTGGAAGTAGAACTCAGGAGAAAGTGAAACAAGGCACTATGAGAGACTGGCTAAACTGGGCCATGTGTTTTTAGTGGTGTCTTGTCTTCTTTTTCTGAAAACATACAAGCTTTAGTAGGCAACATACATATCTGTGTTAGCATAAGTATGGACTGTAAACTTTAAAAAAAACAGTCAAAGATTTTTTTTTTTTGCTTTATGTTTGAACAGGAAAAATGGATGGCACCTCTATTGTAGTTTTTCTAGGATTCTATTTATATCTGTAGTCAAGATTTTCAGAAGGTCTCTCTCAATGAAACCTGATTCTCTTCAACCTTGAGTGAAACCACAGTCTTTTATTTTGTGTGGAAACAAAAGCATAACCTCTTCCCCAAGCAATACATCATTAAAATTCCACTTAAAAGTTAGGGATCTAGGCTTGTTTAATTCAGCAGTCCCTTCTAGAGTCCTGTACCTCTCAGCAGCTGTCCTTCCCTCATCAGCCATTAAAAACTTTAAAGTCAACAACATAACACACCACATAATATTAAATTCTGTGTATTTTCCATCTTTACATGGCTTATTTTTATATTATTTTATCCTTTAGAGATTTTATATTATTTATCAACTATTTTTCTATAACTGTCTATATTAATTTTATTTGCTCTTTTAAGCCTACACACATTTTAAAAACATGCTGTAACTTGTTTGAAGGTTTTTTCCATCTAAATCTGTCTTTTCTGAGCACATGCAATGTACTATAACCACATGAGACAAATTTTAATTTTCTATGTCAACCACAATAAGACTCAGCTTAGTGCATTGTGCTGGTACAAGGCACTGGCAGTTAGTTCCAGTCAACAGGTAATGACCAGAATCAGTGTCTCTGTATGCCACTGAGAGCATCCAAGAGACCACAGTCACCAAGAAGCCATGTTTGACTAAATTTGTGGAAAATTTAAAGGTTTCTCCGGTCTTATGTCGATATATATTTCAACAGCATTGAAAAGCAATAGTATTAATTAAAAGAAAAACATTCAATATACCAAGAAAAAAATCTACCTCTATGCTGCCTACAATAAACATTTCTGTTTCAAAGATAGGTACTACCTTAGAGTAAAATGATAGAAAATAGTGATTACAATGGAGTTTTGTCATTAGTTTGAATATTCTATATGTTTAAAATAAATGATTATGTATAAAGTTCAAAAGAAAAATATAGTGATGCAAAAAAAAAATGGGAACATGACCCAACCAGGCATCAATACACTAATATCTAAAAAATTGACTTCAAACTAAAATTAATTTGGAGCTATAGAGACATTTCATTCCAATTAAGGAAACAGTTCACCAAGAAGACCAAAAACCACACCAAATGTTAGCCAGTTTGTATGGACAGGGGAAGGTTCATTCACCATTGGTAGGAAAACAAGGTGGAACCAATTTAGAAAATTCTTACTAAGCTACAATTAAATCTAAGAGACAATGAGCCTTGTGTGGGCTTTTTAAACCTCAAAGCCCAGGCCTAGTAACATACCTCCTCCAACAAGGCTACATCTTCTAATATTTTCCAAACAGTTCATCAGCTGGAACATAACATGCATATATATAAGTCTATGGGGGCAAATTTTTTCAAATCACCAAAATTGGTATGTAATTCAAAATTTTCGTTCAGGCATTTGATCATTGAAACGTTAATTACAAGGAAAATTATAGATGAACTCAAAGCTGGTAGAATAACATAAACCACAAGTACAGAAGCTCAAACTACACAGAATTCCTGCATGGGGGCATGGGCACAAACACTCACCCCTTACTAAGGGCATTTGACATTTGACAGCTAGTAGGAGAAAGAGACTCTCTTTTTCTTGAAGGGAATGAACCCAGTAGGTCAAACATAGTCCAAGGATGGCCACACATCCAAGATATATGGATGCTAGCACACAGGTTTGGGATTTGTTGTTGTTGTTTGGGTTTTTTGGGGGGGGGTTGTTTTTGTTTTTTTTGTTTTTGTTTTTGGAGAAACAAAAGGAAAGCTAGAAAGTAAGAATAAAGAGGGGAACTCATAAGGATTGGTGGCTAATGTAGAATAATTCACTTGTAATAAATCATATAAAAGATTAATACTTTATAAGGGGTTACATAAACACTCATTAAAAACAGGACATTATGACAATTCTTGGAGCGTGGAAATATCCCACAATGAATGGTTCGAGATTCCGCTCCCTGAGAATGCAGGAACAAAACAGGAAGGAAGTTAAGTGTGCTGGGGTTCTCAATGGCATCTGGCCACATCCCATTCAGGGTCCTGATACCCCAAAGCTATGACTCTAACCTTCCATAAATAATGCCTGAATCCCACTACGGGTGGCAAACAGAACATTATCAAAATGTGTTGCATGACATCCTCAAACGACTAAAAAACAGTCTTATTTTTTCCAAATAATTAACAGATTTGCAATTGACTGAAGCATTGGATGTCGTCTTTGTTTGTTGAACAGCACTTCCCTCTGAAGTTTTTTGTAGAAATATGAGTTAAGAGCACGAACACTATGCCAATGGGCCTAGTGACAGAACGCTGAACCTTGTCATCTGTCAATTGTTCTAATGCTCTTGTTGAGAATTGGGGAATCTGTAAGGAAAAGGGTGCAATAATGGGAAAGAAAAATCCTAAACTGTCTGACTTTAGTGGTGGCAACAAAAATAAACGTGATATAAGAACCCGAAGGATGTGTAAAGCCCTCTGCAGAGTCTCCCTGTGGCAGGGCTGTCTCTGCACACCCAGCTGCAGTTTAGTGTCAAGCTGCAGGCTTGCTGAGAACACTATGCATCAGCAGCACAGAGGTAGGTGGCTGAGTCCTCCAGCTGAGCATCCCTGATGTGCAGGGTGCTGTAGCGCTCCTTGGAATCAAATGTTGACTTTAATCTCCCATTCTCCTTTTTTCGTGAGGTCAGGTAGAACAGATTGATGAGGCTGCTCCCGCGATTCTGTCGGAACCACTGCACACTATTCATGGTACTAGAAAAATTGCATCTCAGAGTACAGGTGGCTCCCACCTGGAGATTCAGGGCTGGAGGATTCTGCGCCACCTGCACCCCTCTCACCCCTACTCAGAGAAAGAAAAACAAAGCATTAGACAGGCAATCTTCCCTCAGTTTCCCCCCTGTCAGATATCTCTGGAGACAGCTATGAGGAGCTTTGGGGTCAGCTTTGTTCCATCCCTCCCACAGGCAGCTGTGGAGCACACTAACCCATCTACCTGGGAAAGCCACAACTCACAGCAAACCTGTGCCCACAGCAACCCCAGCACAGCTCCCAGTCTCCTCTCCATGGATCCTGACAAAGACTGAGGCTCCTTCACTAGCTGGAGACAGTGTCTAGCCTAGTTCTGCTAGGCAGCAGGCTCTTCTTCATTTACTGAGCATCAATAAAGTCTCTTTCATCTTAAAGGAAACCACACCCACAGAAGCCCAGGGAGGTCTCACAGTAACTGCTTCTGAGCTGTAGATAAAAACCCTGCAGGGAAGAAGGAAGCCATGTCACCTACAGCTTGAAACTGAAGAGGCTTCCAGAGTTTGCTGTTTGTTTTAACAATTGAAATAAAAGACATTTGAGGGAAACCGGAGGAGGAGATGATATATCAGGACAGAGCTAAGGTCTCCCTACATCAGAGCACAGAAGGAAGGAGACAGTCAGACATTTCTTAAATTCCATAATATGACAGAACTTGAGAATCAGTTTTATGAAAACTCTTTGATGGGGTGCAATGTGTGCTGAGAAACAAATACACTTCCTTGAAAGACACAGATCATCATCTGCAAAGAAAAGGTTCCAGTGAAACTTGCATTTGTTTAAACAGTCAGGTTATGTGTATAACATTCACCCTGAACATTTTCCACCTCTGTTCTCCTCCAGCCCCTTCCCTGCACCCTGCAGAACCATACACAGCTGGTCAAGTTCAGTAATTCTCTATATTTTCTTCTGTTTTTCTGCCTTCTGTTTTCCTTTGCTCAACTAATTATTCTTGTTCCTGCTAGTCTGAGAGGAGATGATGAAAAGTTTGGGTATCACAGGTTTGGAGAATTCTGGGTCTGGGATTTTCATCTTGAAATTTTAAACTTGAAGTCATAGAGTTAGATGTTTTCCATTGAGGTTCAGATCTCATGCTGACCAGGAACGTTCTATTTCCTCATCTCTCCTCATGTAATCTCCTCACAGTGGATTTCCAGGCTCCTCAAGTTTTATACTTCCAAGGAATAGCAAAGCTAATGACCAGGAAAAAACTTTACTATCTGTGACTGACAGCCTCACCTGCTCTCTAGTCTCTAACTGACCAGCCCTTCAGGTACTTCAGAAAGTCATTTCAGAGAAGCCTACAGTGCACCCTAGTGGACCAACACCATCAGTAAAGGTGACATCAGGCCATAACAAGTCACACAAAAGCTTTTACTCCTTTAGTTCCTGATGGAGGAAATGAGACATAGTCAGAGGATATGACAGTCTAGATGGAACAGGGGTCGAAGGTCAACTATTTTAAAAGTGATAAATCATGTAGATTAAAATTCTAAATAAGCTGACATTTCTTATCATGTGCTATTTATTAGATTTCTATAATATACTTGAAAATAAGTCTTTAATTTTTCAGTAAAGTTTTACTAATATAAGTAGCAGAAAAACAGAAAAGTGGAGGAGACACTGTGTTAGGGACCAAGACCCTGGCTTGAGCCTCTAGGCCTCTACCTAAAGGCTCCCATGGGAACTTACTGAGAAACCAACCATTGAGCCAGCATGATGTTCTCCCAAGTAGAATAGACATTCTCCCAAGTAAAATAGATGTTCTCACAGGTAGAATAGATATTCTCTCAAAGTAAAATAGATGTTCTGGTTTGCTTCACAGTAACAGAGAAGTAACTCTAAAGAATAGAATAACAGGGACATTCTGTGGCTAGGTTACTTAGCAGTCCTCCCATAAAGGTAGCTCTAAAGAATAGAATAGCAAGAACATTCTATGGTTAGGTTACCTAGCAACCCTCCCCTAAAACAAGACCAGTCACCTTGCCAATATCCTGCTTCCCCTGGCCAGCTTCCTGCAGGTGTTTGAAGATTGCCCCTCCCCATATTCTGCTATATAAGCATGTATAGAATCGTAATAAATCGCAGCATAATCAGGCTCCCATTTGTCTTGCTGCCTTCCTTTGTGTCTCCCTTACCCTCATTCTCTCTCGTAGGTGGTCTCCCTTGTTGAAGTCCCTCAGGTCGGGACACCTGGCTCCTCAACGTGTGGCACTAACATTCCTCACGAGAGAAGAACATCCCTGTGGGTAGAAAGTCCAAGCACTTGGTGATCATCATTCTCTCCAGGATTACCCAGCCCAGAGAGAAGCCTATTGAGGTATGGAGGAGTAATAGGGACGAAGGTTGGCTGCGTTAGATTGCCAAACCATGGGACAGGGCATTTCAGCCCATGACCAATTTGTCAAGGGCATTAATCAAGCACTCAAGAGGAGAGTAATGCAGATTCGTAAAAAAGATTTAGACTTTCTTTAATCATCTAGATGATTAATGTCCATAGTTTTCACAGGAGGGGATGCCTGGTGAAAAAAAAAAAAAGGGGGGGGGTAGGTAATTGTTTCCAAGATTACTATAATGCCTTTAGACCTGAGAAAGTCCCTGTTCAGACATTTTCTTATTAGAATTTAGTGAATGATGCTTTAAAAAATATATAATAATTCCCCAGATATCCAGGCAGTTATTAAGGATGGAGGCATTGAATAAGGATTACTACAGCAAGAGCCTTCAGTTTAACCCATCTTAGGCTCTAGAGGCCTGAACAGTGAGGGTTTTAGCATAAGAATGAAGGTCAGGGTCCAGGCCACATAGGTTTCTGGGCAGTATAGATTCTGGATATTCATGACATTCATGGGTACAAGCCACTAATTCAGACTGTAATTTTTATGTGCTCAAAAAATATGATTTTAATAATCACTATCCTTTCTCCAAAATTAATTAACTTTTTAAAGACTCATTCAGTGTTTTCCCAGAGTTATTTCATTACGACCTTTAAAGAATGCTAGAAAATGCTGTGCAATGGTGGTCTCTCCACCACTTACAGATGTACAAATCACAGCAGCCAAATCAGCTCAAGTGGCATAGTCTAGCTGTACAGCTGGCCTTAATAAATATTCTCCTGAACTATTTAATCTATTCACTGATAGTCAATATGTGGCATGGATCCTTGGCCCTTTAGAAATAGCTAGTCATATTGCACCTGTGAGTAAAGTATGTCAGCTTTCATTAAAAATACAGGCTTTTGTGGGACAGAACTCAGCTACTCTATGTGGGATATTTGCAGGTTCATTCTGACCTTCCTAATGAAGGCAATGCCCATGCTGATCAGCTTACTGAATCAACGTATGTTATGTTTAATGCAATTGATAATGTATTTTAAGTCCATCAAAGATTTTATCTTACTGCTGGATCTATAAAATTTCATTTCAAGATCACAAAAGACCAAGCCATTCAAATAGCCAAACAGTGTCCTTTGTGTACAGAATTTCTGTCAGTAAACTATTTTGGAATAATCCTCTGGCATTTTGCTCCTAATCATATTTGGCAGAGAGATGTTACTCATATTCCCTCCTTTGGAAAGATGATCTGTGTTCATGTTTCTGTTGATACCTGTTTTCATCTTATTTTTGCCTCTGCACATTCTGGGGAAAAGGCTAAGGATGTTAAAAGCCGTTGCTTATAGAGTTTCCAAAAATAATGAAAACAGATTAAGTTTTGCCAAATTTTGTGCTGAAGACTGAGATTTCTTATAATTTTTATGGGTCTGACAAATGTGGAAGCAACTCTCACTGTTTTATGAAAGGCAGAGCAGAGATGTGATGTTATCCAAGTCCTTGGGAGCCCAAACATCATGTGTAAGTCTTAGATATTGGAAACTGAGATGCAGATTTGATTGACACTGCTGGGTTTTAATTTTACATTGCCTTGTTTTTTTTATGCCTGGGTTCTTTTCTCTTGAAATAATAAAGAATGTAACTTATTTTGGATTTTATACAAACTCACAGTTAAGAGCTTTTGGATACTTTGAAATTTTAGTATTTTAATTTTTGGAGACTGTGGAGATTTATATTTTTAGTTAAAAACATAATTACATCATTTTTTTCTCTTCTACTTTCTTCCCTCCAGCTCTTCCCAGGAACTCCCTCTCCCTTGTTTTCTCTCAAAATTATAGCCTTTTTAAAATTATAGTTGATATATGTATACATGTCTAAATATATAAATACAACTTGCTCAATCCACCTAGTGTTAGTTGTATGTCTATGAATCCAGGCTTCACTTCTTAGTGATAATCAATTAGGGACTGAGCCCTGAGGAAGACTAATTCTTCTTTAACAGTCATTAGTTTCCTGTAGTTCCTGTGTAGAGGTGAAGCCCATAGATTTCGCCCTTCCATGTACTATGTCTATTTCTTTTGGTCTTGCTCAGACAGCCATATTGTTGAGGTATTGTGGATGAGGCTTTTCTCTCATGTCTAGGAGACACACCCTACCTGGAGCTTTCCTGGTCTTTCTTCTGGTTCTTACATTTTTTTCCCATCCCACCTTCCATTAATGTTCCCTGAACTTTAGGTGCAGAAATTCTGTTGTAGACATAAAATGGAGCTCAGTATCACATGATCGCTTGTTACTGAACTTCAGTTGGTTGTGTTTTTTTGCACTGGTCTCTGTCTATTGTAAAGAGAAGTTCCTTTTATGGTGAGTGAGAATTACCCTTATCAGGAGTATAAGGATAAATATTTAGGATGCAGTCAGGAATTATGCTGGTTTAGAATTGTGGCTAAAGTAGGTTCTCTTCTAAGATTCATGACATCACTAGTTCCTGGTGGTTGCCAGGGTTTCCAGTGCCAGGCTTACTTTTCCTCCTGATGAATGGACCTTAAGTCTAGTTAGACAGCTATTGGTCCCCACAAAATATGAACACAACTATTGCTCCCTTAGAACAGGGTCATGCTGGTTATTGAGATACATAACAATTGTAGCTGGGTGGGGCTTTTGTTTCTTCTCGCCCTGGGAAGCTTGCAATGCCCTTCCTGGTTCTGGGAAAGCTTGTCTTCAGGCAGATTTTCCTGTTAGATCCAGTCCACATCCTCTGGGTCTTGTGACTGAAATGGTTGGTGTTTTGGGATATTTGATCACATGGTGACACACCCAGACTATTACCTTTGAATCAGGGGGTGGAGTCAGTGACTAGCCAACCAGAATTAGCCATAGAGAAGCTATGAATATGGATAGGAAGCTGGGCAAAAAGGAGAAGGAAGGGACTCAGTATTTGCAAGCTCTCTGATTTGTGATGTGTGGAGAAAAGATGTGCTGGCTGGCTGGGTCTCTGGTAAGAAAGAGCGGGTCAGCTTGTTCTTCCTCTTCTATTTCTTTGATCTAGAAGGTTTTCACTCCAATATTTGACTCGAGTTTTTATTGGTAATAGAGCAACTTAACAGAACACAACATTTTGGAATTCAATGAACGGCACAAGATTACTAGTCTGTTTCTAAAGCCACCATCCTTCACCACTGCATCCTTGTGTGTGTGCTTGTGTATGTGTGTGTCCATGTGCATGGCATGTGTGTTTGTGTGTTGTGCACATGTGTATACATATTATACATATACATACATATGTGGTTGCCGAAACACGTGTGAAGAAGACATAAATGCCTTCCTCTCTCTACCTATTTCCTTTTGAGACAAGGTCTTTTAGTAAACCCAGAGCTGACAGTGTTGACTAGACTGGCCAGCCAGCGCCTGGGATTGTCTAGTCTCTGCTACGGTCACAGTCTTCTCTAGAGTACACATTTCCTTTGTGGTTACAAATGCATATTGAAATGCTCAGCTTTCATGTGGGTATTGACTATCCAAACTTAGCCTTTTTTGGTTCCTCTTGGAACTTGTTATTTGCTGACCCATCTACTCTCACAACATTTTAAGAGTGCATTGTTCTGTAACTTATTCACTAGCTACTGTTGACATCAAGATATATATGCTGCTCTAATTACTTCATACATATAAAACTGGTTTTTCAGGCTTTCCATCATCCTACATGATTCCATTTTACAAGGAGCTTTTCTTTTGTGCCAGGTGTTCAGTTTCAATGGACCTGTATAAGAAGCAGGGCCACTCTAGGATAATATTTTAGTTTTCGTGGCTGCAGGAAAGTCAGCTTCTAGTAAACTGGATGACTGACTGTAGCTTTGCAAAAGACATTTTTTTTAATTGTTAAACAGTTTACACCCTTTGTAAGTCAACTTCAGCAAACCTCTTATCTGAAGCTCCCCAAATAGACAAATGCCAAAGCATTTCTCAGTCATAGGACATCTTCGTTGTCTGACTCCTTCCTCAACCAAGTTGTGATAGGCTTTAGACCTTTTAGGAAGCACTCAGAAGAGATTTATATATTTCAAACAAAAAGTAGAAGACACAAAAGATAACAGTCACAAAAGGCATCAAAGCCCAGGTGCTAACACTCAGGCCAGCTACAAGGTCTGCATGATCTCTGGTTACACTTTTTATTCTGAGGGGTATAGATGATTATTGCTGCCATGAGTACCTATAAACTTCTTTATCTGTCATGTGCTGTCCATCTAGCAAAGACTAAAAAATGGCTTATTTCTGGGCATAAATATGGGGCCAAATTGTTAGGTTTTTTGGTGTGAACTGAAACTGTAGGAGCATGTAATTATGTTAAAATCATACCAGGGAGACTGCACAAAGTCTTACAAGAAACTCCAGACCATGGGAAGGGTGTTTCACTCCCTCACCTGAATAATCAATGTTGAATACTGCACTGGCACGTACCCACAACAATCTATAAGCCAAAACCTGGCTTGTATGTCAAAGATGAATAAGCAGATGCATCTGTGACAGTCTCTGCAGATTTGTCTGACTACTCAGACACCTGACTGTTCATCTGGGCCTGCTGTTTCCTGATCTGGACCCAGCTTAGCCTCCCACTTAGTAAATGACCTCTTTCTACCTTTTTCTATATATACCTTCTTCTGCCTCCCTGAGAACACTCTCCTTCCCATCTCCCCTATACGATCACTTGTACCTTGATATTCTTTTTGCTATTCCTCCCCAACTTCCCGTCTTGGTAACGGTCCACTTTATTTTCTTGGTTTTTGTAGTTACTACATTCTATGAACTCACAACTGAAGATTTGGTGCTAGGAGCCTCTGACAAGGAAGAACGTTTGTATTTCTGAGTCTATTTTACTCAACATGATTTTTTCCTAGTTGCATCCTTTTACATGCAAAATTCATTATTTCAGTTCTCTTCACAACTGACTAGTGTTCCATAGTGTACATGCATCACATATTTGCTATATGTTCATGTTTGTAGTTATTTTATCCTTATCTGGATTGTGAATAATGGCTTTTAAAAGGGAGTCTAGTAGTGTTGTTTCCATTTCTACTTTATGACACAGTTTGAGAAGCAGATATTATTTAGCAGTGAAATAAATCATCTAGCCTCAGAATTAATTTTTTTGCTTCAGTTTCAATACTTACGATATGTCTGTTCAAATTCTGTATATATTCTTTATTTGACTTTGGTAGGTCACATCTATCTAGGACCTTAACCCCAGCTAAATATTTAGTTGTTTTTAAAATCTATTTTCAAAATATATTGTAATATTATTATGATTGTTTTAGAATCTGTAGCAACATTCCCTTTTCTCTAATTCTTATCATTTGGGCCTTTTTCTTTTGACTAGTTGGGTTGAGAGTTTCTCAATCTTGTTTACCTAGGTAATGAAACAATTTTTATTGATCCTTTGCATTTTTTAAGACCTATTTAATTAGCAATCACCCTGATCTTCATCATTATTTTGCTGTCTACTTTGTGGAGTTGGATTGATCTTGTTGGTTAAGAATCTTCAGATGCATTGTTATTGTATTTATTTCATATACTTTTGTCATTTTAATGGAAGCACTCATAGTTATAGATTTTCTTCTTAGGAGTTATAGGAAAGGTTTAATGAGTCCTATACATCTTTCTGTATGTGTTTAGGAGAATGCTAGACTGTCTTGAGGGCTTGTTGGTCTCATTATAACTCACTGGACTGAAAAACATCAGCAGTAATATAAGCTGATTTTCAGATATTCTTCTTTGATGAATAATACAGGACATGCAATTTATTATGAAATGTAGTAATAAATGGGATGCCATAGCCATATTCCTTTCGGTCATACCAATATATCCTTTTTCTCCAAAGAGGAAAAAAATGTTTGAGAATTTAACAGAAATGCAGGACTTCAGGTCTTAACATTTCCCCCTACTTCTTCATATGAGGGGCCAGCAGATTCACACAAGATATGTATTATTCTTCTTGAAAGATTTCACATCATGTCTCCTGAGTCACAAAATCTGTAATATGTGTGTCATGTCAAGTAACAGGGGGAAGAAAATAAAAAAACACACCCTCGCACATGTGCATCCCTCTCCCACATACCTCATTAGAAAAAGATTCATATCTTGAATATATTTTTAAAATTGCAAAAATTAAACATCGTAAAACGAAATTACCTAGTAAATTTATAGATTATTGATCTAAATGTACAGTCTCCTAAAGAAGAAATACAGGTACTGTAGTCAGCAGTCCCTGGACAGGAAGACAGTCTCTTCTTGGCAATGTGTCCTTGTGGACCTTAGGCAGATAAAGCAACCATGAGGAAACAGTATTTAAGAGGAGAGAAAACTAACATCTTCATCTACTTAATGTGGGATTTTCCTCTCTAAAATCAGCAGGACACAACCATGGTTCCACATGCATAAAAAAGGAAATAATTCAAAGTTGTACTAATCCTTCAACTCTTTTCCTGGGCTTATTATAAAGAATAATTGTAAAACAGTTCAATTTACATGAACTGAAATGTCCCACATTGGTTAAACACATAAGTGATGAACTCTGAGTCACCAATACATGCCTTGTCACAGGAGATAACTAAAGACTTCCTCTTGGTCTATTGTCTGACAAGAGTGAGCCTGGATTTGGATTCTCTACTTAGTTCCTTTTCTACACTGTCTTCCATTGCAGTGTAGTTTATAGTTTCTGGCTTCTATGTAACCTATTGTATATGTCTGAATCTGTGCCTGCATGAATGCTGTCTTGTGAATCTGTCCATCCCTAACAAAGGTCTTTGTACTCTTTTCTACTAAACAACACAGAAATCATCATATAGAGAAGGAAGGAGGCACACGTTACAGAGATTCACAAGAGATCAAGTTATTTACTCCAAGTGACCCCAAAGTACCAACAAAGCAATCATTCAATTATCAAACAATATTCATATGCTGCTTCCAGCATTTATGATGGATATTGGTTATATAAGGCTAGTTTCAACCTACATGCTGTTTTCAGAAAAGGATTATCATTATACACATACAAACACATTTAATATTCTCTGGGTCAGCAGCATGGTATAGAACATGACTTAAGATTATTGCTATGCATTAGTTTATACTGTAAAATTTAATCACATGGGAAATCCAAGGTAAGCAACATTGATTGCATTGTTCTCTTAAAAGCAGGTTAAACAAACAGGCTGACCAACACAGAAGGATAGCGGTCTTAAGTGACCTCAAGATGTGTTATTAGCTCCACTGTGAGGTACAGCTAAAGTTCTAGTCTCCTAGAATCTAAGAAATGTTTTCTAATAATGTTATCATCAGAATGTAGGTAGGGTTAATGACACCTCTCAAGAGTGTTTTTCATAGGATTATTTTCACAGTTGGGCTTAAAAACATAAATATGCCTGAGCAAAAAGATCTTATTGGGCTGCCCCCCTGAATGGCACTTGAAAAAGGAATGAAAAAACTCCAGTGCATCATTCAGAAGGCATGAGGATTGACTTGGAGTAGACTTACAGCCTATAGCACAGGAGAGGAAACAGACTTGGCCAGAGCTGTTCATACCCAAGCACCTACAACCTCTGAGATATCCTCAGAACTCTGGAAGCCTGAGGTTCTAAAGAATAAAACACATGGCTGAGTCTGACCCCTGCATGTAGTGGGATTGTAATCTATAGCATTGTAAATAATTGTCCCACCTAGTTTAATAAAAATGCTGATTGGCTGGAGGCAGACAGGAAGTGTGGGTGGAGCTACCAGACTGAGAAAAATCTCAGAGCAAAGTAAACAGGCCACATAGATGCCACAGGGGAGTGACAGAGACACGACAAGGAGGAGACAGCAGCAGAAACAGAGAAAAGAAGCTGAAGTGCTGCTCTGAACAAGATCGGTTGAGTTCAAATGAAGGAGTTAGCAAATTATATGCCCGGGCCCTAGGCTGATCAGCAGAAAATTAAATGTAAATGTTTGTGTGTCTCTGGAACTGCTAGTGTTTCTGCCAAACTACCAGACTGCCAGTCAAACCTGTGGTCCTAGACCAGAAAGTCCAGAACAGAATCCACCTATATAACACATGCATGGATTGCTTCTTCAGATGGAAAGAGCTGTGGTCCCAAGCAAGAAGTGGGAAGAAACTGCTGCTGTAGCTTCTGTAGCCAATGAATTCCAGTAGAGAAGCTTTAGCAGCGTGGGTACTGCAGGATTCAGAAAAGGAAAGTAACAGGTCTTACTGGCACATGCAGTTCAGGTTCAGAGCTGTCCCTCATGGAGGGCAAGTGGCTCCCTGTCTAGGCTTAGGGTTTCTCTTAGAAAATTTAACAGCTTTTTAACATCTTGTAATTTAAGAAGGTATCCTCAAGTCTGAAAGTCTGTCATAGTGAAATCAACAAACATAACATCTTGGACACCGAGTAAAGGTTATTGTCTGAAATTCAACAAGTCACCTGCTCTGAGTAGAAATTAATGGCTGAAGTTAATCAGGCTTTTCTTTTGCCTTGTCATTGTTTACTTACAACAACACTGAGAGAGTTCTCCTAATTATTTGATACTTTATGTTTTTGTTTTTTGTTTTTTTTTTAAAAAAAAAAGAAAATCTGGCTTTTATATTAAGCGAGACACTTTTCTGCAAAATAACACTGTTTGTTTCTGGTGGGGAAACAAGGGTGTGGCTGGGGCGGGCTCCTTAGAAACATTAAGTGAATTTTCATTTTTCAGTGCAATAAAGGGTACCTCTCCCCAGTGGTTCCTCTCTCTACTGTAGCATGCTGTTTTCTCTAAGTGTGGTAATTTACCCTGGATTTTAAGTTGTGCACAAAAAGAAAGGAAACAGGTGTCTGTGGTCTGAGGGGCTGCAAGAAGGGTAAAATATCCCCAACAGCAGCTCTTTTCCTTTGTCATCTCTTTGAAGTGCAGGGAAATACAGTTCCTTAAGTCCCATAGTCCTTGAATGGAACATCTGTCCTCTTTTTTTTTTTTCCTTCTTTATTTTGTATTTAACAAAAAAACAGTAACATGAATTTAAAATGAGGAAAAGTTAACAATAACTATAAAGAGGATAAGAATCATAAGCATGGCTTATCAAGGGTGGTAATGCAAATAAGATTGCTACACATATATTTATTATGTGTTCAGCTTTCCCTCTGAAATTTTTTTTTCCGTCCCTGTATATCCTTATTCAAGGTCCCTTCCCCCTCCCACCACATCAGGTCATTTTTCTTCTCCACAACTCCCCATCCCCTCCCTTGGAAGGGAGCAGACAGTCCTATGGTCCCACTGACCCAATAATGCTTGGATCAGTCTCCACTCCTGGCCAAATCCAGTTTTGTCCCCCCTCCCTCAAGAGTGAGTCTGGTATTCCTATAGTTGGAGTAGGGTTTTAAGGGTCAGTCCAGGGTGTTTCTGATCCCAAGCTGTTCAGTGGTTGTGGTTTGCAGTTTGCTGCTAACATCTGTCTTCCTTTTATACATGATGATTTTATCAACTTTGTGATCATAAGAAAGTTCTTAAAGCTTCCTTCTTGAGGCATGTGCCCTGGAGCCAGA
>PVIH01027765.1:0-16371 GCA_004025045.1 Sigmodon hispidus | reverse complement strand
GGGAAGAGACCTTGAATAAGGATATACAGGGATGGAAAAAAAAATTCAGAGGGAAAGATGAACACAAAGAAAATATAGGTGTAGCAATCTTATTTGTATGTCTACCCTTGATAAGCCATGCTTATCATTCTTATCCTCTATATAGTTATTGTTAACTCTTCCACATTTTAAATTCTTTTTACTGTGTGTTTTTTTTTTTTTAATAAATACAAAATAAAGGAAAAAAAAATCAGAGGGAAAGCTGAACGCAAAGCAAATATATGTGTAGCAATCTTAATTGCATTATCACCCTTGATAAGTCATACTTATGATTTTTATCTTCTTCATAGTTATTGTTAAGTTATCAGCATTTTAAATTCATTTTACTGATTTTCTTGATAAATACAAAATAAATAAAGTAGGAAAGGACCCAGGTGAGCCATGCGCATGGCCACAGACATGTGGAAAAACAGATTAATAGACATTTAAATTAAGATAAAAGAGGTAGCTATTTATGTAAAGATGACAAATGCACAAGTAATCTGGATTATGGTTATTATTATGGTTTCTTTTAATTTTTAACAGTTAATGAGCTAACTGCAGAAAGACAATTGATTGCCAAGACTGCTAAGGTACATATATTTTAAAGGTATCTTGACTTAGAAATTTGGGTTTGATGATATGTTGATTAGTAAAAGAGTTTCCGTTTTTGTTTCCAGAGAAGATGAAAATGTTTGGATTGTTTCTAGGCAAATATGGTTTCATCTGACAAGGCCACCTGAAATTTATCTGATGGGAAGTTCAGATTCCACAATTCCAATTAAAATGACCCAAAGCCTTGGGAACACATGAGATTGCCAATGCCCCTTAATCAGCAGTAAGTAGTAAAAGAAAGAAGGGTACACCCCAATTCCCAAAATATTGCTTATTAATATTTGTTTTCATTTTAAATGTTTAATGGTCATAGTCAATCTCATTCAAAAAGGGAGGAGGGGAGAATGTAACATAGGAATGACTTAAAAAGATGAATTTTGAAAAGAAAAAAAAAGATGAATTTTGGTTTATTGATACAAATTTAAGGTAAATTTTGTAATGCTGATTTTTTACTCTTGTTTAAGGTATGATGTTTATGTAACTCATTTAAAATTGTAATGTGCAATTAAGAAATGCAGGTAAGTAGCCATCTATGATAACCAAACTTATAGTCATATTAGTTAGGTTTTATAGGTATACAAAGATATATTTTAATTTAATAGGTACACTTCAAACATTTCAAAGACCTAAAGAATGTGGCATTGAAAATATTTTAAGTACTTAGACTTTTCTAGACAGTGAGAGAGGTCTGATCCTGGGAGCACCAATGTATTTTTAGAGAATGATGAACATTGAAAAAACTCCATATGAAATTTATTTTGTGGCAATGGCAAGCCACTGGATAAGAAATTGATTTTGTATTGACTGCTTGACAGTATGCTCTACAAACTGGACATGCAGTTTCCATAGAAAAATGACCACTGAATTTTGGCAGAGAAAATTACCAGGCAGCCTTCAATACACAAGGAGAAGCAACTGATAAACTATGCCAGATTTTCTGCATCATTGAAAGTTATGCCAGAGACTCTGGGCCTAAAGGCGGAAGATGGATGCCCCAATGTTACAAAGGAACTTTAGGTGAGGTGACTCTCCAGGCAGACATGTGTCATCTTTGTCATTTCTAGATTTTGGAAGTTGCTTGCACATTTTGTTTACTTGGGTAATATTATATCCTTCTGTGGTCTTTGAAGTATTTGAATATTTGAGAAATACTGGTATAGTTTTTCCTAGATATTTTAAGAGGTATATTACATATGAATCTCTAGACTTACAAGACTAGGGTAGATACAGTATAGTTTCTTTAATTTCATTAAATACAAATAGACTAGATATTGTAACTAATTTTTGCTTGATAGCTGTTTTGTTACATGTAATTTTGCTACATTAAAATTGAAACCTTTCTTTTGATTAGACAGAAAAGAGCAAGTGTTGTAGAAATGTTCATCGGTATGCTATTAAAATAATTCTTTAACTAAAGAAACTCTTTTGGCCATGGAAGGGTGCCATAAAAGAAGTAGGCAGGGAAATTGAAGTTTAGGTAGGAGGAGTGTGGAGTCAGACAGACTTGATCCAGCTGCCAAAGAAGAAACATGTAAGAGATCCAGTGAGACATGGGCATGATCACATTGAAAAACAGATTAATAAAATGGGTTGAATTAAGATAAAAGAGTTAGCTGGCAATGTGCCTGAGACATAGGCCAAATGGGATGAAATTAACATAAGCATCTGAGTCAATTTTGGCGAATAAAGTGGGTGTGGGTAGGCCAAACCTCTGACCCAAATGGGGTCAGAAACCTTATATAATGCTATGCAGCCATGGGGCAAGTTTGACCAAGTAGGTCCATGTCTGGAGTGCTTGGTCATTGGTAAGATTGAGGCCCATGATTTTTAAAAGCACTCACAGAAATTCTAGGGCAGGGTTTTGGTTAGAAGTGGACTGCTCTGTATCTTATGGGAATGCACTCCCATCAGTGAACTTCTGCTGAGAAAACCATTTCTCCCATTGGGCTCCAGTCTGCCAGGCTTTTTCTGTCTGGGTGGAGGGAGATCAGTGCCCATTGGACCCTCTTTGGGACTAAAGCAGGATGGTATCAACCACCCAGAACTCCCTAGCCACTGGTGAGGGGTGCACACACTGAGTTGGGAGCCTTGTCGAAGCAGGAACTTATTTTATTGAATCAGTCAAGAAATTACACAAAATTGTGAGGAACTGGGAGTATTGGGATGGGGTGGGGGTGGGAAATAAGGGTCAATAATATTTACAACATTAGTAGAGGCTGGACAGAGGCAATCTTAGATCGGGCTGTGCTGAGTCACTTACGCATGGAGTTTATGGCCAGAGACAGGTCACCAAACTCTACACTGGATTCAACCATACAGCCTGAAAGGGTCCAACACATTTATGGTGATTGATAGTTTTGTTGGCTATAATAGTCTGGGTTGGCATTTTATAAATAATAATAAAAATAAATGTATAAAAAAACCTTTTCTATTAGCACTGTTTTCATTGCATTGTATAAATTTGAGTATGTTGAACATTCTGTTTTACAAAATACTAGGGAATCTTTAATTATTTACTCTTTGACAAAATAATCATTCAACTTAGAAATGATAAGTTTCCAATGGTTTGTAGGCATTATGTAGTTTTTTTGTTTAACTCCATCGTTAGTGCATGGTAATCTGTTATGATACAGTGGGTTATTTTAATTATATTGCATCTGTTGAGGATTGCTTTGTGACTGAGTATAAGGACAATTTGAGAAGGATCCATAAAGTTTTGAAAAGAATGTGTATTATTTAATAATTTATGTCCATTTGAGTTATAATATCTGTAAATTCCATTATTTCTTTGTTTAGTTTCTTTCTAGACATCCTATTCAGTGGTGAGTATTAGGTGTTGAAGTCTCTGATTATTAATATGTGAGCTTCAATATGTGATTTAACTTTAATGATGTTTCTTTTGTAAATCTGTGTGCTCTTGCATTTGTAGCTTAGATTTCATAATTAATAAATTATCTAAGTGAATTTTTTCTTTCATTAATGCATAATGTCCTTACTCATCTCTTTAGATTAATTTTGGTTTGAAGTCAGTTTTGTTAAATATTAGGATAGCTACACCTGCTTTTTTCTTTTTTGGAAAAACT
This sequence comes from Sigmodon hispidus, assembly GCA_004025045.1. NCBI lineage: Eukaryota > Metazoa > Chordata > Mammalia > Rodentia > Cricetidae > Sigmodon > Sigmodon hispidus. The sequence goes on along the minus strand of PVIH01027765.1, from coordinate 12,655 downwards.
TTTTGCAAACATTTACTCTGAGGTATTGTTTATCTTTAATGTTGAGATATGTTTCTTGTATACATCAGAAGGATGGATTCTGTTTTTGTATTCAATCAGTTAGTGTATTTTTTGTTTCATTTTGTTTTTTGGTTTTTTATTTTTTGTATTGAAAGATATTTTTGAACAGAATTTGTTAATTTCTGTTATTTTTGTTTTTAGTGTTGGTAGTAATTTGTGTGTGTGTGTGTTTGTGTGTTTGTGTGTGTGTGTTTGTGTATGTGTACTTCCTTTCCTTTAATTTGGAGATGTGAGATTATTATCTAAAAAAGTCTATTTTATAAGTGCAGTCAACTTTTTTGGGTTGAATTTTTTCTTCTAGTACCTCTATAGGATTTTATTTATGGATAAATATTGTTTGAATTTGTTTGTCATGGAATATCTTGTTTTATCTTCTAAAGTTTTTAAAATTTTAGGTGTGTATAGTAGTCTGTGCTGGCATCCATGATTTCTTAGAGGTTTAAAGCCTTTTGTATAGGCTTGTAGTATTTTAGAAGAAAATGTACCCTAAAAGGAATGACACTTTTAGTAAATGGGACTTCGTTGTGTTGGGGGTAGAAATTTTGGAGAATGTATGCCACTGTGAAGACAGGCTTTGATATCTCATACATTCTCAAGATACACTCATGTTTTGAGTGTACTTTTTGTTGCCTTTGGATCAATATGCAGAATTCTCCAGCAACATGGCTGTGCATATACAACCAAACTCCCTGCCACCATACATTATGTCATCATTATAATGGAATAAACCTCTAAACTGTAAGCTGTCAGCTCAAGTAAATACCTTTTTATAAGAGTTACTGTGATCATGGTGTCTATTTCCAACAACAGAAACCTTAACTAATAAAGATGTTGATACCAGTGATTAGGGTAATGTTGTGATAGGCCTGCTCATGCTTTTGATTGAATGACTTTAACCCTTGGGATGAGATTTGAAAAATAATTGAACTCTTTAAGTGCTGATTAATAACAAAGCTTAAGGAACAGTATTTAATTGACTGTACTAAGAGCATGGAAGACAGTGGAGCTGAGTGGGCTTTGATGAACTGTGGGGGTCTTACTTGAGAGGTTTCAGTGAAAACAAACATCAATATGTTTCTCAGAGATCACTTTTTTTTTTGATGACTATATAATTATGAGTCTGACTGAGGCTAAAGTGAAGAATTTTGAATTAATTTTCTTGGCGAAGAAATCCCAAAACAACCTAGTATAGAATCTGTCATGTGGTTAGTAGTATTATCACTGATGAAGATTTACAGTTGAAATACAAATTGAGAAAAAAATCTATTAAAATGGAATAGATCTAAATATTATGTTCAATTGTGTTCATGGAAATACAAAGTTTAAGAAATGGAATAAAGTGTGTATTCACGTCAGGGCAAGATTCCACCCAACTAACTTTCAAATTTGATAAAATAAATTTCAAATAAATTTAAAACAGGGTGTGGTGGTGTACTCAGAAGGAAGAGGCAGGCATATATCTCAATATAAGATGAGCTTGGTCTTCAGAGAATGTTCATGAACTGCCAAGTTTGGGAAATAAAGGAAGACATCAGAAACAGAAAGCTAGTGAAGATGTAATTGTACAAGGGAGTCATGTTTTAGCCCTAGCCAGAAGCAGAATTTGGCAGCCTTTGCCACATGATTCTGCTTAGAGTTAAGGATATAACAAATGGACTTCACTTGGCCTGGGCAGAGTATTACTCCCAGCTCTCTGAAATACAGCCTAGAGACACTGCTCTTGGAATCCACCCCACCCAGTTCTGTCCTAAGTTTTTTTTTTCCCCCTTCTTTATTTATTTTTTATTTATCAAGAAAAACAGTAAAATTAATTTAAAATGCTGATAAATTAACAATAACTATAAAGAAGATAAAAATCATAAGCATGACTTATCAAGGGTGATAATGCAAATAAGATTGCTACACACATATTTTCTTTGTGTTCATCTTTCCCTCTGAAATTTTTTTCATCCCTGTATTTCCTTATTCAAGGTCCCTTCCCCCTCCCGCCACATCAGGTCATTTTTCTTCTCCACAACTCCCCATCCCCTCTGGGCAGGCAGCAGACAGTCCTATGGTCCCAGTGACCCAATAATGCTTAGTTCAGTCTCCACTCCTGTCAAATCCAGTTTCGTCCCCCCTCCCTCAAGAGTGAGTCAGGTGTTCCTATAGTTGTAGTGGGATCTGAAGGGTCAGTCCAGGGTGTTTCTAATACCAAGCTGTTCAGTGGTTGTGGTTTGCAGCTTGGGCATGCTTGGCTTTTTTTCTTCTTTGTTTGTTTAGAGACCACTAATGAGTGAGTACATCCCCTGCTTATCTTTCTGAGTTTGTAATACCTTGCTCAGGAGGATATTCTCCAAAGCCATCCATTTGCCTGTGTATTTTAGGATATCCTTTTTTCTTACCGCTGAGTAGTACTCCATTGTGCAGATGTACCACAGTTTGTTAATCCATTCTTCAGTTGAAGAACATCTGCATTGTTTCCAGGTTCTAGCTATTACAAATAATGCTGCTATGAACATAGTTGAGCTAATGCCTTTGGAGTGTGAATGTGCCTCTTTAGGGCCAAGCAAGAAAACTCCTGCAGGCCCAAAGCCCTAGAGAAACCTAGCTCACAAGACACTCAGCTTCAAAACCCCATCTTATTCCCCAACCCATGTCCAGTGACCTCAGCAACCTCAGCAACAACTGAAAAAGCAATTTATATCTCTTTACAGGCAGACAATTATTATTTTTTATTATTTATTATTATTATTATGAACAAAGAAGTCACACTTTCTATCCTTGTATATTCTTATTCAAGGACCCTTCCCACTCCCACCACATCAGGTCATTCTTTCTTCTCCACAACTCCCCATCCCCTCCCTAGGCAGGCAGCAGGCAGTCCCATGGTTCCACTGTCCCAATATTGCTTAGTTCATTCTCCACTCCTGTCATATGTAGTTTTCTCCCCCCTCCCTCAAGAGTCAGTCAAGTGTTCCTCTAGTGGGAGTGGGATCCAAGGAGTCAGTACAGGGTGTTTGTGATTCTAAGCTGTTCAGTGGTTGTGGTTTGCAGCTTGGGTATGCTTTGTTTTTTTCTTCTTTGTTTGTTTGTTTTTTTAGAGTCCACTAACTTTATAGGCAGACAATTATTAAAAGTGAACACTGTAGATGTAAATTTTTCTTTGTCTTGCTTTTGAAGTGGTGTTCTAAAGAGTCTTTTAAATCATTAAATATAAGTGGACATATTTTAGGTAAAAAAGACTGTAGTAAGCCCATGGGCTGGAACATCATCTTGTTTATCACTCTTAGATCTAATACCAATGTCCATTTTCCAGATTTCTTCCTAATATCAAATACAGAAAAATTACAATGGCTGGTTGATTTTTCAATATGTTGAACATTTAACTGCTCCTATACCAGCTGCTCTAAGGCCTACAATTTGTCTTTTATAAAAGGTCATTGATTGATTAACCCATATATGCTTATCGGTCAACCATTTTAATCATCTGTGGTTATCTTTGAAAAATCAGCAGCTGTAGTGCCTTTTTTTCTGGATATCCTGAATGGTTTGTGACTATTTCTCATAATACCTTCTAATGATTTTCCTGGAAATATGTGTTAGTTTATGATTGAATTATGTGTTTGTAGAAATATTAATCTGATTATTCCATTGTAGTAAGATTTGTCCCCATAAATTTATAGCAATATTAGCCACATATGGCTTTAATTGTCCTCTGTCCTCATGGACCTATACTTTAAAGCTATCTTGCACTGTTTTACCTAGGATAACATCCCAATTCCCAAATACTGAACATTTATCTCCTGAGGGGGCCAATTTGGATGGTAAGACTATTGGCTTCATGAGTGGGAAGAGACACATACACATTACCAGATACCTCACAAAAGTTTATTACCAGAGAGTTATCAAACAGGTACCTGAAGAAGAGTGAGGTGAAGGAGAACAGAAAGACAGAGAGAGGGAGGACTGCCATGTGGCAATTTTTAGGAGAAAAGGTAGGGACGGTTCCATGTAGCCAGAACTAGAGGCATGCTCTCTGTATATCGTACCATGTTGGCTTTACCCATGTAGCTGCTACATGCAAGGAATTATTTCACCCAGCGCCATGTTGGGTTGATCACGTGGTGTGCCAGAAATACTAAAAAAGACTCTGGAGAAATTATTATTATATCTTCCCCTATGGCCAATAAACTTTCAATAATAATATCATTTATTCATATTTTAAACTTTGAACTTTGTTCATTTATAGAAGCTTGCCAAAATATCTCTTTTATAATTTTGGGGGGTTTCCTTTTTTTGCATTTCTGTAGATTTTATATCATTCAGTGTAGAATTTTTTTTAGAATAGGTTTTAATTTCCTTAATTGATATGAGACAGTGTTTCATCCACAATGACAGGGTAAGATTGAATTGAATTTGACATGGGGATTTTGGAAACCCCATTGAGATAATTACTAAAAGCATAAAGTTACCTTATCTGTCTTTTGTTAAATGTACTCATTAGTACAATGCTTCCCCTTGCACATCTACGTGATCCAGAAAGTAGGGTCATTGTCTTGAAATTATTTCTTTATGTGAGTATGTGTGTGCGTGTGCGTGTGTGTGTGTGTGTGTGTGTGTGTGTGTGTATGCTTTAAATCACTTAATTCACTCATCACCTAACAATTAAAAAAAGAATGTTTTTGATTAAAGTCCACTAGTGAGTGAGTACATCCCCTGCTTTTTCTTCTGGGTTTGTGAAACCTCACTCAGGAGAATATTCTCCAAATCCATGCATTTGCCTAAAAATTTTAGTATATCATTTTTCTTACTGCTGAATAGTAATCCATTGTTTAGATGTACCACAGTTTGTTAATTTATTCCTCAATGGAGGGACATTTACGTTGTATCCAGGTTCTTGCTATTACAAATAATGCTGCTATGAACATAGATGAGCTAATGTTTTTGGAGTATGAATGCAGACCTTTAGGGTATATGCACAGAAGTGGTGTTGCTGGATCCTTGGGGAGAGTGAGTCCCAGTTTTCTGAGTAACCTCCATATCTCATTCCAGAGTGGCTGAACATGTTTGTATTTCCACCACCAATGGAGGAATGTTCCACTTGCTCCACATCCCCTCAAGCATAGGCTGTCATTTGAGTTTTTGATCTTAGCCATTCTGACAGGTATAAGGTGCTATCTCAAAGTCATTTTGATTTGCATTTCTCTGATGGCTAAAGATGTTGAGCAATTTCTCAAGTTTCTTTCAGCTGTTTGTAATTCTTCTGTTGAGAATTCCCATAGTAGTTATGAACCCCATTTTTGATTGGGTTATTCAGGGTTTTGGGATCTAGTTTCTTGAGCTCTCTATATATTTTAGAGATAAGTCCTCTGTCACTTGTAGGGCTGTTGAAAATCTTTTCCTATTCTGTTGGCTGTCATTTTGTTTTAATGACTGTGTTATTTGCCTTATAGAAACTTCTCAGTTTCAGGAGATCTCACTTATTGATTGTTGTTCTTAGTGTCTATGCTACTGATGTTATATTTAGGAAGTGGCCACCTGTTTGAATGCTTTGGAGGGTATTTCCCACTTTCTTTTCTATCAAGTTCAGTGTGGCTAGGTTTATGTCATTGTCTATGATGCACTTGAATTTGATTTTGTGCATGGTGATAGGCTTTGTTCTATTTGCATTTTCTACATACTGCCATCAATGTATGCCAGAACAATTTGTTGAAGATGCTATCTTTCTTCCATTGAATATTTTTTAACTCTTTGTCAAATATCAGGTATTCATAGGAGTGTGGGTTAATATCTCAGGCTTGAATTAGATTCCATTGATCCACAAGTCTGTTTTTATGCCAGTACCAAGCTGTTTTTAATATTGTAGTTCTATAGCATATCTTGAAGTTGGGATGGGGATGCATCTTGATGTTCTTTTTTTGATCAAAATTGTTTTGGCAATACTGGCTTTCCTGTAATTTCAAATAAAATTTAATATTCTTCTTTCAAGATCTGTAAAGAGTTGTGTTGTGATTTTGATGGGAATTGCATTGAATCTGTAGATTTCTTTGGTAGAATTGCCATTTTTACTATGTTGATCCTACCTAACCAGGAACATGGAAGATCTTTCCATTTTCTGATATCCTTTTCAGTTTCTTTCTTCAGTAGTCTAAAGTTTTTGTCAAATAGATGTTACTTCTTTGGTTATAGTTACACCAAGGTATTTATGTTATTTGCAGCTATTATAAAGGGTAATGCTTCCCTTATTTCTTTTTCAGACTGTTTATCTTTAGAATATAAGAGAGTTACTGATTTTTTGAACTATTCTTTTATCCTGCTACATTGCAGAAAGTGTTTATCATCTGTAGAAGTTCCCTGTTAGAATTTTGTGGGTCATTTATGTATACAATCATATCATCTGCAAATAGAGATAATTTCACTTATTTTCCAATTTATATCCCAACTTCTACTCTGCCTGGGACACCATAGAGTCATGCTATTCAGAGAGAAGTCCTTCGAGATTATTTCTAAAAAAATACTTACTAATGATGCCTTATTTACAATCTCTTTTTATGCAACTTTGCCTTTCATAATTATAACATTTAACATTTTGACTTTTTCTTATACTTAAAAAATAACCTCTTCTACCCAGTTATTCTTACATTTATAATGCTTTGACTTAATTGTATCATAAATCAAATAGTCCAAAGGTGTTTATCTTGCTTTTAATGTTCTAATAATTATTTTATATCATGTGTTAACATTTTCAAAACCCAGTATTTTAATTATTATTCACCTAGTTTCTGAATCTGGTACCATTCTGTTTACCACTGCAGTTAATCTGTGTAAAAAGTCTGTAAAAATTTTATTTGAGCTTTGTGAAAGATCCTGGTTTATTGTTCATCTCTTCAATCTGATTCCATGCATTTAATGATGCCATGCAGCATAAATCCAAGGTATGCTCATCATATAGTGATTATTTTTCTATATCATCATAATCTCACTCCCGAAGAAGTTTGTCATGGGTGACTTCTGTGCTTTTGGCTCTGCTTCTTTTTCTGTTGCTATATGCTCCTCTTTCCACCATGTTTTTCACTTTAAAAGTGATGCAGCCTCCAAAACATAAGTAGCCATATCTAACTAATATTTAGGGGTGATTTGATTACATAATGACAAAGAATTTAGCATCTGTTTTACAAATGGTGAGTGCATACCATATATAGCAATTTCTTCCTTGATTCTCATTTTTTGACATTTTTTTGTCTTTATTATTGTTAAGTTTTTTTTAAATATTTTTATTTATTATTTAGTGATTTTACTTCATGTACCCCATATAACACAGCTTTCAGTTCTCTCAGTTTTATACCCACTCTTATGACCTTCCCATTTACAAAAAAAGTTCATTCATGCTGCTAATTTACTTAGCGAAGCATAATTAAACTCACTGTGGCCAGACTCTTTAAGAAAACTAGTCTTTCCTCACCCACACCTCTGTCAGAGGCCATCAATGCAGAAGTGAAGCACTGTGTCATTTAGCTATGTTCTGACCTTGAACTCTTGTATATAATGACTTTTTTAAAAAGTCTACTAATGAGTCAGTACGTGTCCTGCTTAACTTTCTTGGTTTGAGATATGTCACTCAGGAGAATATTCTCCAAATCCATCTATTTACCAGCAAAATTTCATCAATCACCCCAGGGATCCAGCAATACCACTATTGGGTATGTGCCCTAAAGACATACATTCACACCCCAAAAGCATTTGCTCGACTATGTTCATAGTAGCATTATTCATAATAGCAAGAACCTGGAAACAACCTAGATGCCCCTCAACTGAAGAACGGATTAACAAACTGTGGAACATCTACACAATGGAGTACTACCCAGCAGTAAGAAAAAATGATATCCTTGTTTCTTTTTAATTTTGACCTGTGTACTAGAGTCCAACTAACTTCTGAAAATTTTTTACCATTCTGCAATTTCATTGAAGTTACTATATATTAATGTTGACTCTTTGATAACCTTAGGCTGTTTTTGTAATCTTTGCAAACAATGTTGAGATTGGTTCTTTAAATTCCACTTTATGGGTTTTAATATCTTTGTGCTCTCTCTTAGCAGGCTTTTTTCTTATGACTTTCTTGTTAGCATTCTTATTAACAGACTTTTTAATTAATAAAACAGAAAAAACCAAGCAACTAATATTCATAATAAACAATATGATAAACATTATGATGATAATCCAATATACTTTATTTATCTTTTCTTTTACTGGTTTTTATCTCAAAATATCTAGAGTAAGGTCAAAGAAAGACCAAACATATTCCATTGCCTTAAACATATTCCCTTGTTTTCAAAAAGAAAATCTGATTTACCTGTTGTCAGTGACATTTCAGAAGAATGTGAAGTGGGGCAGCTACCCAGTGTGAGAGCAGCCCAAGGGAGGGTGAAAAAAATAACCCCAAGCCACTAGGAGAAGAAGACCACAGTCTGAGAGACTTACCCAGATAAAAGTGAAGAAGAAACATGGTCACCATCTGACCCCTGAAGGTGGAACATGTAAGAGATACAGGTGAGCTATGAGCTGAGTCACGTGGTGGGTTGATTAGTAGAAATGGGTTTATTTAAGATGAAAGAGCTAGCTAGTAATGTGCTTAAGACATGGGCCAAACAGTATGATGTGATATAAGTGTCTGATCCATTTCTTTGGGGGACAAAAGCCCCCGTGGACCAGGTTACAAACATCTGGGCCCCAACAGGCATGGAAAATTTTCTACAAGAGATGGCGTCCCTGGGTGGGCACAAACAGCCATATAAAACTTGAGAAAGTTTAAAAAGCTTAAAGAGCATTCTAGATCACTGAAACAGAGCCAAAAGTGGCTTTCTGAATTGTATATCTGAATTGATTTTTGGTGCAGAGACAGTGTGGTGTTCAGGCTTGAATTTAAAAATGGGGAGACTGTGGCACACAGCTTAAACTCATACATTTCTCGGAATGCTTGGTATAGGTGTGATTGATTTAAGGTTTCTGCTTATATTGAACAGAAAGGAAAGAGGGTTAAAATGTTTTTTTCTGGTAGCAGCATTTCCTGAGTCTGCTCTGTTTGCTGGCAGCAGCAGAGATGCAGCAGGCTCCTCCGCCATATTGAAATGCCTGCCGCCAAAAGGGGGCATAGTCAGCAATTAAAGTGATACCAACATTTTAAAAGCTCTTTAGCTTAGAAAATGATTAAGAATTCTCAATAAAACAGATTTAGACTCACAAAACCTCTAAACGGGGTACAATGTATGTAAAATACTCATAGTCTTCAGAGAGAGATAGGAAAAAAGGGTAAAGAAAGCCCTTAAAAAGGAGAAATAGGAATAAAGATAAATAGAAGGTCACATGAAGATGGCAGATAAACAGAGAGTCTGGATTATGTTTATTGTGTATTATTTTAATTTTTTAACTTTCAATGAGCTAACAACAGAAAGATGGTTGATTGATAAGGCTGGTAAGTTGGAAAACATATATATTTTAAAGATATCATGACTTTAAAATCTGTCTATAAGAATATGTTACTTGGGAAAAGTGTTTCTGTTTTTTCTCCACAGAAGATCAAAACCTGTGGTTTGGTTCTAGGCAAATATGGTTTCATTTGCCAAGGTCACCTGAACATTCTCAGCTTCCAAGATGGCTAGTTGAGATGATCCAGCTTGGAGACCCCATGAGATCAACAACATCCTTTGAGAGCAGAAAGTAGTAAAGGAAAGAAAGCTACGTCCAATTTCCCAAAAATATTGCTTATTAATGTTTGTTTTCATTATAAATGGTTAATGGTCATGGTCAATCTCTTTTAAAAAAGGGGAGGAGAATATATAGGAATGATTAGAAAAAGATAAGTGGATTTTGATTTATTGATATAAACTTAAGGTCAAATATTTTATGCTATATGTATTTTTGTACTCTTGATTAAGGTATGATGCTGATGTAACTCATTTAAAATTGTAAGTGTAATTGAGAAATGCAGCTTAATAGTCATATGTGGTAATCAAACTTATAGTCATGTTAGTTAGGTTTTTGTAGATATACAAAGATATATTTCAATTGAATAGGTAGTCTTCAAACACTTCAAAGACATGCAGAATATGGCATTTAAATTATTTTAAGAACTTAGAATTTCTGGACAGTGAGACAAGTCTGCTCCTGGCAGCACCAATATATTTCAGGAAAATGATGGGCATTGAAGAAACTTCATGTGTAATTTATTTTCTGGCAACAGTTAGCCACTGGACAAGAAACTGTTCTGGTATTGACTGCATAATAGTATGCTGTATAAACTGGACATGCAGGTTCCATAGGAAAGTGACCTCTGAGTATTGGCAGAACAAGCCAAGATGATCCTTCAGGTTCCTGCTTTGCAGAAAAAAATTCCCAGGCATTCTTCAGGACACAAGGAGAAGTAGCTGATGGACTGTGTCAGATTTCCTGCATCACTGCAAGGTATACCAGAGACTTTGGGCCCTATAGGCTCAAAATGGTGCCCCAACATTTCAAAAACCTTTGGGTGACTATCCAGGCAGACAGGTGTCATCTCTGTCATGTTCTAGACTTTGGAAGTTGCTTGTACTTACTATTTATTTGGATAATATTATATCCTTTTGTGGTCTTTGATGTGGTTGAAGGTGTGATAATTATAGATATAGTTCTTTTTATTTTAGAATGTATATTAGATATGAAACTTTAGACTCACAATGATAAGGTAGATAATGGAATATTCTCTTGAATTTTGTAAATGCAAATAGGCAGGATATTGTGACTGTAATTCCTGCTTGATTGCTGTTCTGTTGTAATTTTGCTATATGGAAATTGAAACCTTCCTTTTTAATTAGAGAGAAAAGAGGAAATGTGGTGGAAATGCTCTCTTTATGATGTAAAAAGTAACTGGTTTGGCCCATGTAGATCACCTTAGAAGTGGGTGGATAATCAGAGGACAGGCAGGTAGGAGAAGGGTGGAGTTAATCACCATCCGACCCCCGAAGGAGGAACATGTAAGAGATACAGGTAAGCCATGGACTGAGTCTGTGGCATGTTGATTAGTAGAAATGGGTTGATTCAAGATGAAAGAGCTAGCTAGTAACATGTTTAAGACATGGACCAAACAATATGATGTAAAAAAAAAAAAGAAGAAGAAGAAGAAACACAAATGACCAGCTCTGCTTAAGCCTAAAGACTAACTTAAAATAGAAAGCCTACTCAGACAATAATTACTCCTCTAGCCATGAGTTGCTCTTGCTGGCAAGTAGGTTTTTTGGAATTTGTGTCCCAGGTTGGATGCCAAGTAAAACATTAATTCTAGTTGTTATTAAATAAAGACTCAAAGACAGATATTGGGCAAAAGGCTGGAACATCAGAGAGAGGAAACAAACTCTAGTCAATTCAAACCCAGCCACCTTCTTAGTGTGAAAGCTATCTTCCATAGTACTCAGTCTGGCTTGTCACTCTCACAGAATGCCAAACTGTCTGTCTGGGCTTCCTTAAACATCTTTTTTGCCCAGTTCTTTCTCTTCCTGATTCAACAATGCATCATAATTCTAAAGCTAAAGTTAAAGATATGAGCTACTACTGTTTGATAGTTAGGCCTTAAACTCACAGAAACACGAAATGATCTCTGTCTTTGGAGTTATGGGGTTAAAGGTATAGGCAATAACTCATTTCTTCCCATGCTGTGATTAAAGACATAAATTACCACTTGCTGACACTCATGAATTGATTCTGGGTGGATCTGTTCCCTAATATTTCAGACATATTTTATTAAATATAAAATATATAACCACATAGGAAGAATATTAACATTGTCTGTTCAAAATAAAGCATTTTGAATTCATTTAGAAACCTAGCATAAGGGAATCTCCCAGAATCTATAAGGATGACCCTCACTATGACTCTTGTCAATGCTGGGTATATAGCCTCAACTAGCTATCTCTTGTGCCTATACTGATGCCTAGCTCAAATTTTCACCAGAGAAGTGTCATCTAGCAACTGCTAGAAAGAGATACAAACACCCAGTGCAATATTAGACATAGTTCCAGAAATCCTGCAAAAGGGAGTGAGATAGAAATGTAGAAGCCAGAGGATTATGGATACCTTAAGAAAGCTCACAAAACTGACTAACTTAAGCTCATAGGACTTCAAAGACTGACCTGATGACAACTATGAATCTGGCATAAGACTGACCAAAGCAACTGCATTTCTGATACAGTTTTTTACCTAGTTCCTCTTGGTGGGCTCCTAATAGTGGGAAAAGTAGCTATCTCTGACACTTGAACAGGCTCTTTGAACCCTAAAACTCATTCTGTGTCTCCTTGCCCATCCTTAATTAATGGGGAGATGCTTAGTCTTATTGCAACTTCATAGCCCATGTTTTGTTGATATTCATGAGAAATATGACCTCTTTATTTTATTTTTTTATTGGAAAGGCTTTTTTAATTTTTAGAATAAAATGCTGTTACAAAAATCAGAATTGGAGTCTAATAAAACAAGGCACAATCTTTAAGGCAAAATTCATGAAAAGGTATATAAAGTTAATATAAGATCTTTTTTTTCATGTCCTTTAAGGGAGGAAACACAAAATTTAAATAGTTTAAACATTCTCTTT